>PVJS01009640.1:0-49876 GCA_004027185.1 Glis glis
AAAAAAAAAAAAAAAAAAAAAAAAAAAAAAAAAAAAAGAAAAAGAAAAAGAAAAAGAAAAGAAAACCTTGGTGTTGATGCTACTCTCTGTCACCAGCATAATAAACTTATTTGATCCCAATATGGAATTTACAAGTCAAGCTGTCACAGCAGTTGAATAACTCTTGATGTTCTTCCTAACCTAGTTAAAATGAGATGATTCAATGCTCTGCAGGTGGCTGCCTACAAACATTTAAGACTTTGGAGAATATGGTACACTAGGTAGATTCTTATGATGACTATCAGGAGGATAATAGCATCCTAAAAGACTGAAGTGTCCTTTTTAATAGAAGACCCTACAGATTGCGACAATTAAAAAATCAAATAAATCAAAGTTCAGGCAATATAGGTAGTTCAAGAGTATTTTGATTCTAGTTGGTCATAGTTTGTGTTCAGGTGTGATGGCAATTAAGGACAATACTTTTCTTTAGGATGGTCTGATTTGAAGAGGTATCTAATTGTGTTGCTAGCCTGATAACCTAAGTTATAGAAATCTGGAGACCAACCAGAAGCAACAAACATCAGAAAACCTTGGAAAAGCCAAGCTTGCCATCCATAACTTAGGATGCCTGCAAACTGAGTGTTAGCTGCTCTCAAAAACACATCTGTATTCCTTTTTCTTGAGAAATGTCCTTAATATATTTGGTAGTATCATCAAATAAAATAGCAACATCAACTCACTTTTTAATTAAGTCTTTTGTAGTAGCAACATGGGAAAAGTAGGTATAACATTTAGGTTTTCTTACTCAAGAGCCTAAAATCAATAAAAAGGAGACCTAAAGCTGTGTGATGTTCTGTTAATTGTTTTTGTTGAACATGAATGTTATTATCCACCTTGAGAAGGGTGAATTTTACCTGTCTGAACACATGGGAAGTCTGGTTGGCCACAAAGTCCAAGATTTCCTCAATTTATAGATTAGTTTCCAATTTCATACTGCTGGTACCCTACCCCACTATCACCAAGAATGATCTCCCTGGAATCTCATTGGAATTTTTCAACAACAGAAACTAGTTTATCTTCATAAACCTAACAATTACAAGGTTTTGTTTTGTTTTGCTAAAGTACAAGCCTTAGCTAGAACCATTCACAAATTATATAGGATATTCTCATAAGGAAAAATAAAAGAAATAAGGCCAGGAGAAAATAAGGGGAAAAGTATAAGCCTTTCACAATGCAGAGAATTCTTTTTATTTGGTACATTGCAATTTTACATCATATTGGGGTATAGAGTGTTAGAAAAATACATGCCCACAACTCTTGTTACCTCCCCATCAGGTCCCCCCTCACCCTCACCCTGAAAGTCTTTGAGATTGGAATTGGCAATTTTCTATACATTCATAGCAGAGAATTCTTGATCTCCAACCTTGGGAAAGCTTTGCATGTCTAGGATACTATCTACTTCTGGGGAAAAGCTTCCTTGTTCAGTTTTACCATGAGGTCTCCAGTGGTAATATAGCTCTAAGGGTCTACAGGGTGCCATTTAAGTTGTGGGACATGGATCCAAGTTTAAAGCTTTGATGTTTTCTCCAGTCTGGTTGGTGAGAGGAATCTGGTATTGTCCCTTCCCGTGGGGTATGAGGGTAGTCTTTCTCTGAAATTATTTGCAGAAGACTCAATCCCCAGGTTATAGATCATGAAGGTATGAACACATTCCTTTACCTGGTAAAAATATACTTTGGCTCAATGCATTAAAGCCTGAAGTAATTCATCATATCAGAGTTTAGGAGAATGGGAGATACACGAAATTCTACTTTTAGGGGGCCTTCCAGTGACTATTTCATAAGAGGTTAACTTGTGGGATTCAATATAATATTCAAGGGATTGAAAATTATTGCCATTGAAGGAATTCAGAAAGTACCATCCCAAAATATGACACTTTGGTATGCTGATTACTCTTAATTTAGGGAACATGGGGGAATACTGGGTACAGGTAGAGGCTTTTTCTGGTCTCCCTTTATCTGCCTAAAGATGGATCTTTCTAAACAAAATGAATTGTCATAAATTCTCTCCCCAGGAATCTCACTAACCAAGGAAGCTTAACTAGGGTCATAGGAAAGAAGCCTGGAGGTTGACACCACCCTCAGACAAAGTTTGTCATGGGCCACTGTCTTTTCTCTGAGAACCCATTCTTCTTTCACCTACTCTCCCAAACCATTTACTCTCTACTAAATTTCTTAAATACCTTCTACCCTATTGTGTGTGTGTGTGTGTGTGTGTGTGTGTGTGTGTGTGTGTGTACTGAGTATTGAACACAACCTCTGAGCTACACCTCTAACCCACCATTTTTTAACATTTATTTATTTTTTAATTTTGAGACAGAGTCTTTCTAAGTTGCTGAGGCTGACCTTGAACCTGTTATCCTCCTCTCTCAGCCTCCCAAGTACTGGGATTACAGTGTGTACCACCACTGATTTCTCTCCTGACTCCTATAAAGAGGGTAAATAAACTTATAGATCTCATTGGGTTTTGGGATATTTATATTACTTTTCCTTTATATGATGCCCCTGCCTATGTATGAATATATTCTTATAATAGTCTATGTTTAGTAGTTGGATGGAAGTTTTCCATGTGGACCTATCTTATGGAGGTCATTCAAATTTCCTGTCTCAACAATTTCAGTACTGACTGACTTAGCATGTAAATCTACCAAGGCATTTCCTTGGTAATCAATTAATTCTTGTTTTTCTTGATATTGGGCTATATAAACCAATCAATTTCTTATTAAAGCCCTAAGAATTCTTGCCTACACCAATGGCATGATAATATTTCTAGGAACTTCATATAATTTCTGGAATGTACTTTAATAAATGAATCAATATAAATATAACTTAAAGAAGATTTAGTATCAGTTATTATTTGACAATGTTTCTCATATAACTTAATATATCAACTAATTAATATTCAAATAAATAATTAATTAGACCAACTAATTAATATCTCCATTTTTATAATGAGAAACATCAATCTATTGAGAATTTCCAAGAGTCTATCTAGAAATCTCAAAGCTAATTCAATGTAAAAAAATTAGAATTTAATTTTGGAAATTTTGTAAAAAATATCAAAGGTATGAAACACGATCAAAATCAGACCATAGGATTTATTAGATGAAATAATAGTCATTCATTTAACCAGAATGCTGTAACAACAGCCTTGTGAGCTGTACTTTGCAGTTATTTGCCTCCCTTTGCCTGGCATTCTAAATTCTAAAGAAATTCTGCCCCCAAATGATTAAGATGCTAACTTCTAAATAATTTATCTTTAGAATTACAGAACCCAGAACATCTTAGTGAACTTCAGATTACATCAGAATGTGTAGGATGATGCTTAACTTGCAGAACAGTGAAGTGTTTGTCTAAAGAATTGTAAGAACTTGCCTCAGGGGGTTGCAGTTGATTGCAATGTTCCAGCCCTTCCCCCAAAAAATCCACGTCCTGAGTGACAAAGACCCCACACAGCACATAGCTTTCCTGTTCACTGTCCCACTGCACCCTATTTCCCTTCCTATAAAAGCCCTTTCAGTATTGAATCACCCCCAGAGACAATAGTTTCCCCCTATCTTCTCAGGGTGCTGTTTCTTGAATAAACTGATATGCTTCCCACCAATGCTCATCTCCTGAGTATTTGCTTTCAATCAGTGAGCAGATGGACTTGGGTCCAGGGACAGTAATAAAGATTTCAAGTGGAAATTTGGAAAGTTACATAGTTGTTGATTTAATATAATTTAAAATAGAGATCTCGGTTTTCTCCAGTAATCAAAGATCTAATAAAGACAACACAAAGCATAGGAAATTATTTTAGTAAAACATAGAATTTTTGTTTCCTAGGGTAATTACACAAAAGGTTTTTTTTTTAAAAAAAAACTTTTGTTATGTCCTATTAAGAGCAGATCAATACTCCAAGAAAATCTTGTTGATTTTAACACTAGGAACCAAAACTAGTTTTGCCTCAGTGCACTTTTGATATTAATGCTCAATTTTTAGAAAAACCCATAAATAATTTCCTTATAATCTTAGCTGGCTTGATCCCACATAAAATTCTTTTTGCAAGATTCATGTTCCACAAGTCTTCAACAACATTCTTATATTCCTTCAGTTATTTGTCTCATACTTTTCCTCTTTTTCATTTTGGAACAACCAGTCATTGTACTTTAAGACAAAAATTACTTTTCCCTTAAACATTTATTTTTCCCTTAAACATTTATCTTCCTTATCTTAAAGCTTCAGTTACCAAAAACAAGTCTTACCTTCTGGATCATTATTTCTAGTTTTAATTATTGTATGTGAATTAGATTTTTTTAACTCTTCATAACCTTAATTTCTAGTGAGAACCCAGGAAATAGGAAATTTTGAACTCTTATGTATACAACATCTTATGAATAAACATTTCATACTTTCTAGAAACATGTTTCTTCATACTACAATTGTTTCAGGTTTACTGACAACCCAATTATATTTAGCTTCTCTATACCACATAAAAACAAAATGCCAAAGTGCACATACTTTAAACTTTTACTCAGCAATTAGTGTTTTACTATTTTAACTTAGAAAAGATTCCAACATTTCATATGACTATGCATTGCTTAATGGAACATAAGTTTCATGATTTCAAGTTACTGAAAAAGAAAATCTGAAACTATGACAAGTTTATAAACTTTCGTGCCATTTACATTCACCTAATTTACTCATTCTTAACAGTTATGCTTGAATTATTAAAGCTAGCCATTCAAGGATTTCAGGAAAGCCATCCCAAAATATGTCATTTTGATGACTTCTAGCTGTAGGCATCTGAAAAACAGCAAAATGCAGGACCAGACTTTGTGAATTCCCCTCCATCTGCTTAAAGACAGATCCTACAGAAGGAACCCAGTTATCCTCTGAAGATTAACACTTATCTCAGGAGAGGAGACTAGAAGTCAAAACACCCAGACAGACCTTGTCACAAATCATTATATATTTTTATGTGTTCACTTATCTTTCCCCAAATCCTTTACTATGAGCCTATCTCTTCTCTACCCCTGCCTGCCAACTTTACCTATTCGAGCAGCAGGGTTGAGTCAAGGGCTCTTTTCCCTTTTCTTGCTTTATCTGATTATTGTTCTAATGATTGTTAAGTAGGCTGCTAATTATAATTTCTATCTTTTGGCTTTTAACTTTTCTCTAAGCTCAGGTCAAAAAAGAGGACTGGTTTGGGGCCCTGGAATATTGGGGGACTAGCCAGGACTCCCTTTGGTCCACCCAACCTTTGATAACATTTGTATTAAGGCTTTTGTTTTATCCTCATAACTCTCATTACATTTATTGTATTTTTAATAACCACCTAAATTCTTTCTATCCTAAATTTGCATTTCCAAAGGTAAAGCAAGGTAGGTAAAACAAGGTAGAAAATTTCCATCTTGAAGAACTTAGAACTTAGATTTGAGGCCTTGGGGATTCTGTATGTCCCTTGCCCACTCCCCTTGTTCTCTCTGCTTTCTGCTGCCTTGCCCTGAGCTCCACAGTCATGACCTGGCCTAACATGGACTCAAGCCTTCGAAACACCCAGAATTGTAAACCTTCAAAAAACTCTTTCTTCCTTTAAGTTGTGATCATCAAGTATTTTGCGACACAGCAGTGAAAATGCTGATTGAAACAATAATCAAAAGTGTTAGTAAGTTCAGAGAAGACAGAGAAAAAATACAGTCAGAGTTAACAGTCAATATAAAATATTGTCACTCATCAATTAATTGCATAAGCTTTTCATTTAGTGTTTTAAAAGCCTCTGTGTGCCAACCAAAAATACATCCTACTGTTTTTGAGATATTTGGGATTCCTTTATTTTTTTAAAAGTGCCTATAGATGAGCAATTTTGTTTAGGTTAAATATTTCCCACAGTAGCCATAGTAACTCTTAAGTTATTTTTGTTAAGGTTCACTGATTTCTCTGGAAATGCATAGGCTCCACCACAGAAAAGTTCCAGATTCCTTGGATTCAGATGAATTCACTATTCCCTGTTTTCTCATTACCTTCTCTAGCTACTTAAACCAATCCAGTTTCTCATTATGCAGTCAGATACCTGTGGCCTCTAACTGGATCCAACCTAATCATTGGATCCAATCTAATCTAAAAATTGCTCAAATAAACTTGGAGAGTTCAAACACAAGGTTAAGGAGCTTGAATTTAACAGAGAACTCACCCATGACCCCAGTTTCTTTGAGAGATCACGAGCACCATGGTTCATGTTGGGTACATTTGCTTGGTCACTCAATGCTCCTGGGGCTCATTGGAGGTTGGCTTCTGATACCAAACTGTTACGATAAAAACTTTATACCAATTACATGTAACGGAGTTTAACTGAGCAAAGAGTGATCTGTGAGTCGGCAAGTCTACAGAACCAGCCAAGACTCAGAAAGCTCTGCTCTGCAACATGGAGGAAAAGCTACTAAAACACCTCAATGAGTTATAGCTTGGCATTTGCCTCATTCAAATGTGGTCAGATTATGGACAACCTGTGTTTGACTGGAGCTCAGCTGCTGCAATGCACAGATACTTGGCTATTTGTTACAAAATCATACTTCTAAATTGGGCTTCCAGATATTTAACATGCTATGTTAGGTTGCAATTTGTTGAATAAGGACTTGAAGCACAGAGGCCATGCCAAATTTAATTTAATTTGCCACCTATTGACCTTTCCATTTTCTTTGACTGTGCACATGGATTAGTTGCCAGATAAATTGCTAGAGTTCAATATAATCTTTGGTTACCGAGTTATTATTGTTGGTATAAAACTTTCATCATAATACTAGAGGAGCTATATCAGATAGCAATTCTAATTTTCAGCAATATAAAATGGAGATATACTCTGCACTTCCTTTCTATAACTTGTTCCCCAATACCTTGAAAGTGCTATTGGGTGGATGTGTACCTACTGCCAAGAGAGCTACAAGCTAAAGCCTTCTCTGATATGCACATTCCATAGAATTTCACCAAAAAGGATTGGCCTTAACTGACAACATACTCCTTTGTCAAATGACAACATAAGTGGCTGCAAAACAGCTACTCGAAGGCCAATTCAGTGATTGGTATATAATTTCCAATGTTTAAGTGACTGAAATCAATAATCATATTTAGTGAGTGAACTAATTGAATTAGCTGAGTTTATATTGGATTTTTCAACAATTTGCCTTGGAGAATACACCAGGAAAATAAGCAGTCCAAGATAAAGGAATCATGCTGAGGCAGCTTACAAAATTTGGAGAAATCCCTTCTTAAAATAAAATAGGGCTGGTGACATGGATCAGTAGTAGAGAACACTTGACTAGCATGCAAGAGGCCCTGGGTTCAATTGCTAGGTCTTCAATAAATAAATAACTGGAATAGAATATAATAAAAAATCAGGTGCAAGTGTTAGTGTTTATTTAGGTGAGACAAAAATTATGACTCAGAACAGAAAGCCAACAAACAGCAGATTTCACAAATTTCTAGCATCCTTCCTGGAGACTTAGCAGGAGTCTGTACACCAGCAGTGCTGAAACTTAAACCTCATTAGGATCAAGATAAATTCACTTCTGAATCCTTGGGCGCTTTACTGGAAAAATAATGATGATGATGTGTAGAGATGGGTCTGTCTGCTTTGAAAACTTTCAAACCTAAGTGATTGTAGTCATATAATTTGGAGGCAATATATAATTTGGCACTTGATTATAGCAAATGAAAGCTCTTTTTTGAGAGAATGTTGGTCTATTTGCCAGGTGTATTTAGGCCACCTCTGTGCTGAGAGAGAGTGGGCTTACATACATGGATATGTCTTTTCCAGATTCTCAACTTTTATAAGAGGATATCAACCCAAAGCTTACCTTAGTTTGCAGGGAAGAGATAACTCTCCACACTTAACTGCTCTCAAGACACTCCTCAGGAAGTGCATGGCCTGAAACGCACTGCCCTTAACGCTGATCCAAAGCTTGACTGCTGGATGCAATGCTTATTGCTCACTTTCTGGAGGAGATGAATTCAAACCCTTCCTCTGGAAACAAGTATCATCTTTTTGGTGCAGGAAATGAATTCCCAAACATGGAGATGTTAGTTGAATTCACGCTACCTGGAGTCCTTATTTATTAGTTCTTAGGGTCACTCACATTAGCAAGACTCTCAGACTTTCTTTTCAAGTCTACTCTCAGACTTTCTTTTCAAGTCTCAGTGCTTTCAGAAAGAAATGTTTTTCCAGACATATTAGTTCTTATTTCTATCAGACTACATGTACTCCCACCCAAAACATTACAGACTTAAATTCTACCTTCTTTATGGTGGGGCCAAGTTAGCCTTCAACATGTGCAAAATAGTCACACTTTCATCTTTAGGAAACTTCAAATACCTTCTTTGTATACAAAATAAAATCTAAATTTCCTAACTTGGGTTCTGAAGTCTATTTTAATGCCCATGTACTCTTAAATCCTGAAACTCCCAGATGTTTCCCTACACTTCTGCTCAGATCTTACTGTCATCTTTCTACCCTAGCCGCAATGTTCTCATTTCCCATATCTATGTAGTCATTAATTCGAACACAAGCTTAAACCTTTTTCATGAGTTGTCTTACTCATTCAAAGTGGAATTAATCTATTTCTTTCCTGCTCTATAGTTGTATATTTATGATGTACTCATTATTTGTGCTAATATCTGTTTCTTTCTCCTCCACAACACTGTGTTGGTTTGGTAGTTTTGTATATCCCATGATACTCGGCAGGCTTTCTTATTTTGAGTCAACACACGTGTATTAGATGAAAGATATTATTAAGTGATTTGGGATCACCTCTCTTTTCTTGAACGTGATTCTTGAGAGGATTTGTGAAGTAGTAGCAAAAATTTATCATCAATTGGGCCATTAGTGGCCAACTCTGCCATTATTCACAAGCTATATCACCCCCAACAATATACTAACCTAAGTCTCGGTTCAGTCATTTGCAAAGTGAGGGAAATGTACCTGTTGAGATTATTACATGAACTAAAGATAGTTCAAGCCAAAAAAATGGTATGTGTTTGATTCATGTGGTTGATTTCTCACTGTTTAGCTTCCTAAAGTTTGGCCCCTGTTGCTAGGATTGTGAGATTCTCCAGAGTTGAGGGTGTCAGAACTGCATTTGCCTGAGCCCTGAGCCCTGGAGAAATGTGTGGAATTTACTTGCCTTCCTTCACCACATCTGAGTCAAGATTTCTTTCTTTAATATTGTGCTCCTCAAAGGAGCTTAAAAATTTCTAAAGATAACTGAAAGACAATGCTATGCTGATAGGTTATGAACTGAATCTTACCAGGCAAAAAATTGAGGGAAATCTAGCAGCAACAAGGATCTGAAGCTCTGAAGCATTTTATTCTACCACCATGAGGAACTTTGTGAGATTCCTTAGCTTTGCTTAGGGGCCGGGCATCTTTACTACTGTCTTACCTGTTCCTGACTTTTAAAAATTTCATTCCCTAACAGCTAGTGTTTTAACAAAGCTGTGTGGGCTGAGGACTAGCTGAGGTGTGAGTGATTAGGAAGTATGAGTCCTGGTGTGCTTTCTCATATACTATAAAGCTCAGTGACTATATTCTCTTCTACACAGATAAATTTTATTCACATACATGGAAATAAATGAGTCAACCCTCTTGGGAATGATTTGCCTGCTGAAAGGTTTAATACAAAACAATATTGTGTGTGTATGTGTATGTACGTATATATAAGTATAGGTATATAAGTATATGTATATTTAATACACACACACATATATATGTGTATATATACATATATATATATATATATATATATATATATATGAGATATCTATATCTTTTTTTGTATTGGGGATTGAACCCAGGGACATTATACCTCCAGGCTATACTCTATACTCCTAGACCTTTTTATTTTGAAACAGGGTCTCACTAAACTACTGAGGTTTTCACCAAGTTGCTGAAGCTGGCCTTGAAACTGTGATCCTCCTGTCTGCGGCTTCCCTTCCATATACTGGGGTTACAGGCATGTGCCACCACACCCAGCAATATCTTTACATATATTAAAAACCTATGCATCTATCTATATATAAATTAAAGATTTCTTAATGTGTCTTATAATAATGAATTTGTTATTGCCATCCTAGGGTCTTTGCGTGTGAACAGCAAACCATCTTGTTTGCTGTTCTTGTCCCTACATACATCTTCCTCAGGGGGAGAGATGAAGTACTTTTTATTTTTATTTGTTATCTTTACAAGGAGGAAGGACTGTAAGACCCTAAAATATATCACACAATATTTTCCAGTTTCTTTTTTTAAATTTTAGTTATTTTCTCATACTAGTCCACGTATAGATAGGCTTCTGTGAAATGATTTATCTGGAAATGGTATGCTCCTGGTGCATAGATCAGCAAGTGTCATCCTGGGAACCAGCTGTGATTCTCTGAGCAGCATTTCTCATCCAACTCTAGACAGCCTGTGGTCTAGTAATCTGGTCATTTTTACCTTTAATATCCAACTATACTAATACGACTTGGGTCTGGAACGTCTCCCAAAAGCTCATGTGCTGAAAGCATATCCCCAACACAGCACTATTCAGAGGTGAAATAATTGAATCAGGGCTTTAATCTCATCAGTGGATAAATCCACTGAAGGATTAATAATTTGAATGTATTACTAAGTGTTAACTTAGGCAGGTGGGGAATGGCTGGAAGAGGTAGGTCACTGAGGATGTGGCTTTGAGGACCATATCTGTCTCTGGTCATTTCCTGTCTCTCTCTGCTTCCAGCCACCATTGAGTTGAGCTCAGCTTTACTCCACCATGCTCTGCCACCATGATGTCTGCCTCAGAGTAGGCCGATTATGAACTCTACCTCTGAAACCATGAGCCAAATAGACTTTTCCTGCTCTGTTTTTCATGTCAGGTATTTTGTTCACAGCAATGGAAAAGCTCACTAAAACACATACCATTACTCTCTTCTTAATCCTCCCCCATACATGAGTGTACACACACACACACACATATACACACACACACACACATTCTTCCTTCCCTCCATGCCTTGGCTCCTTGTGATTTCTACCTTTGCATGTAATAACAAAAAATTATAAAGGAAAATAAAGAAAAATTTCAACATGTGGTGGCATGCTCAGACATTTCCTTAACTCAAAGAATTGTCTGTGATATGTTTTGGCTTAATGTGTTTTATTTATTTCTGATAGAAAGTTCAATGCTTTCTATCAGAGTAGGACTAGTTCTTCTAAATTTATCTTTTCATTATCTTGATGCTAAACTTGGCCACCACAAAACAGAGTCTATTCATAAAATACATTAGTCTGTTCTGGTGGCATACAACTATAATCCCAGCTACTTGGGAGGCTGAGGCAGGAGCATTACTAGTTCAAGGCCAGTCTCTGCAACTCAGTGAGACCCAAAATGAAAACATAAATAAATAAGGCTGTGGATGTTGCTCAGCAGTAAAACACCCTGGGTTCTATCCCCAGTACCACAAAATAAATAAATAAAAATTAGAGATGTCTCTATAAAAATTGGCTTATATAGAAAATTTCCAGATCTCACCATGCCCTCTATTTTTAAACCAAAATGTCAATCTATACTTTCCCCTACACAGGTGCTGTGATCTCCCTGATACAGTCCCTCAGGGATGTGACAGAGTCATATACTCACACAGGTTTGTATAGACAACTAGGTGAACACTAAGAAAGCACAAAGACTTTTTATTTCCACCCCTAGAAATAAAAGAGCTTAGTTAATCCAAACACTGTTTGGACAAAAAGATATGTTTTTGTAACTTTCACACACAGATAAGACTTGTATTGAGGTAGTTGGGGAAAGCATTGCAATTTTTCAATTTAAACAACTGCTCATATCAGTGAAGTCTTAAATTCCCAGTGAAACACAAGATAAGGCAAAGCTATTAGTATATTAAATGGAAAATTTGTTGCTTTGTTATGTGTATCATTGGAGAAAAAAGGAAAGAGAGCATGTGGGTGGGGTCTGATAATTACCCATTAACCAGTACCATTAATAAATTCTCCAGACAATTATCTTGACACAAATATTAGCTCAAGCCCAGAATTATTATGTTGATGGCAGATGACAAAGAGATCTCAGACATAATCTTTTCCTCAGTTACCTCTGTCAGCCTGAGCACAGCAATGATCCAGTGGTCTTGCTTTCACTCAGGGTGCTCCAGGGGCTTCAATTTGGTTGTAGATACTGCATTTAGTAAACAGGAAAGGCAAAAAGTAAAAACAATCTATGTGGAACAAAGTGATTTGTTCCCCTGCCTCAGTTACAGTCTAAATTAAAATAAATTCCCCTTAAATAAATCTCTGATCACATTTGAGGTATCAAATATAATCATTTAATAATAAAAAAACAAAAGAAAAACAAAACTAATTTAAGAACCAGCCAAATTGAATACGAGTTTTAATGTGGACCTCATTGTTCTTCACATTTAATCAAGGCAGTGAAAATGAGAGTTCGGATGAGGGAGGATTGTAAAATTTCTAAAGTTAGCAATGGCTTGGAAATTGCATCTTTCAAGAATGGATCTGTCTTTGCTTTCATCCCAAAGTACCTGAAGTTGTTTAATTAATGAAGTATAAAATGCACCTCTTCATGAGCAATTCACTCATGACACTGTCACAACATACAGACATTTCCCAGACAAAAATGTTGAGAAGCATTTTCCTGTACCTTAAAGGAAGGACTGTGACTTCATAGTTGAAGACTTGGATATATTCAGACTGTTTAGATAAAAAATAAAGAAAATTCACTGATTTCAAAACAAAACCTTTGATATCAATCTAGGAAAATCCAGGAAAAGGACCCAGACTCACCGCTGGATGCAGAGACATAGTGTGATAATGTTGTGAGACAGGACCCACGTCCACTGTGACAGCCCCTGACCTCACACGTCTCCTTTTCCCTGTTCGACGGTGGCTTCAAGACAGGCTTTGCCTTCACTGAAATCTCTCATTTCATTATCCTTTTGTTGAAATAGTTTAATCAGAGTTACACACACCAGATCAAGTGTGACCTAATGAGCACTTTGCATAAACATTTTTTCCCTAATTTTATGTCCCATACTCTTGGCTGGTCTAAAAAGTATATTGATCTTTTAGCCACGAAAGTATATTCAGACAGAATCATTAAGGAACAGTCCAACATGAAGCCCACATTCATTTTCTTTATTGAAAAGATGGTCAGATTCAGTTATAAAATGGATTTTTATGTCTAGGAATAAAATTTGCTAATGTCATGTAAGCCAGTGTTTCTCAAACTGAGAAATGTCACCCATTAGTGAGTCAAGCTATATTTTTTTTAAAAAGTTAATGAAAGAAAAAAAGAAGAGGAAAAGAAAAGAAACATAAGAAAATTACTAGAAAAGAAAATAGAAAATATCTCACAAAAGGTTAGGTACTGGAGTTTGTTTGTGTGTGGTACTAAAGATTGAACCCAGGGGCTTTCTACCTCTGAGCAACACCTTCAGTCCTTTCTAATTTTTGTTTTGAAACATGGTCTCACTAGGTTGCTGAGAGTCTAGGTCAGTTGCTGAGGCTGATCTTGAACCTGTGGTACTCTTGCCTCAGCTTCCCAAGTAGCCTCAGCTTTTCAAGTAAGGTACTGTTTTATAAACTATTTGTTGCAGTTGTATATACATAAATTCACAAAAATATATTGCCTATTTACAGGATTACAAAAATGTATTTCCTATTATGGGTTATGTTTAAAAATTGATTTAAATTACAAGATTACAAAAATGTATTTTCTATTATGGGTTATGTTTAAAAATTGCTTTAAAGGAATAATGTTAAGAAGATATCAGGACATACCCCTGCAGGACACAAAAAATATCAAGGAATAGCTATACCTAGCCTAACACAATGCCACTGCCTCATTGCAGTGGGAGTGTCCTGGGCTGACTGCGCCAGTGTCCTCTACTCTCCATTCTGACACAGGGCACCTTGTAGCCAGCAGGGTAGAATTCCTGATGGGCTCATGAGGATAGAAGAGTGAGCGCATTCTATTTCACACTTGCAAAATCAAATACAGAAGAGAGTCAGCCAGGGGATGCTATCTACCATCAGAAATTACAGTTTAATGTTCCCCTGGGTTATTTCTTTCCTTTCATATTTCCTCACTCTCTCCCGCAACACACACACAACTAAGAAATAACCAAATTATAAACAATAATAACCAACTCTGAAGTGTTAGTGAAAACATCATTGATACATTTGTATGACTTCTGAGAATGAGTTGGCTTTAAGGGTTGGAAAGTTCCATGAATATTTCCTCTGGAGCAGTCGACAACAGCAGAGAGAGAGGGTTGGTGAGAAGAGTTGCTTTTGCTGGTTCGTTTTGTCGATTGTGGTTGACAAGTTGCTCCTATTAAAATGATGAGGAAACATGCTCTCCTTACCATTTCTGCAAAAGTGACTAAAACTTTCTGGCATTAATATCTGTTAAATTACTCATACTAAGGAAATTTTGCTTTTGCTGGGGTTGGGAAGAAGAAGGGGTTCTGCATAGTTAGTCCCTGAAAGAATGAAAGTGAACTTTCAATTCTCATTTATGTGGAAAGATAGATCCTGTTTGAACCTCCGGGAGAATCTAAGAGGTGGAAATGAGCAACGTTGCTGTTTTGCCCATGACCTTATACAGATAATTTAATCACAATTAGCTTTTTCTATAATACCTTGTAGGATGGGGATTCTAATAAAATAATTTCAGTTTAATAAACATTAACTTAGAATCAATTGTCACATGAAGGTAATGAAGCAGGTGTATAAAGAAGAACATCAGTCCTTAAAACCTTAGGAACTCAACAGAAAAGCAATGAACTTTAATGTGAGCTATTATAGGATGCATCATATGCATCAAAGAGAACAGAAGCAGGGAGACATGTTGAGCCACACTGTGGCTATACCATATAGATACAGTGTCTGGGTTTGAAGAAGTTTCAACAAGGGGAAAAAGGATAGTTTATTAGGATATTCTGGATCAAAGAGAGAGCATGGCATACACATAAACCAGGAATAGGCATTCTAGCATGTTGCCATAGAGGGCACTGAGGTGTAATACCTGAGTCCTATCCCAGACCTCCAGCTTACCAACTGTTCATCTGAGTAAACTAAGTTAAATTTGAGGATAGAATTAAAAACAGCCTTTCCAATGACTCTGCATACACATTATTGCTCCTTATGTCACCCCTACTTTCCACATACTACTAAGAGGGAAAAACATAAGAAATAAGGTAACAAACAAAATAGGGACTTATCACCCATGATCCTTCATTACCTTGTTTTAATATTCTGGAATGATATATAAGCGCTTCTAGTTTCTTTCAGTGATGCCATTCTATAATTTCATTCTTAGAAGTTATTCTCTGGTTTTGCAACTTCCCTTTTTGATAAAACCTTGGTCCATTGCAGAGGGGTCCTGGTTCACACACGAATCTAATATTTTATTAGCTTTCCTCACTACCTTATTCTTAAAAACTAAAAAAAAAAAAAACCCAAAGTTGTATTTACAGAGCCTGGTCGTGGGGTCTTGGAGCAATGCCTGGAATTCACATTCAGACACATATTTCAAAGATGATTGTTTTCTGTCACTGCTCTGACAAGGGTCTTTCAATTTTCAGGAGTGCATGGTACAGAGCACAGTATCCCTGAGACACTTCTTCCCTCCTACCTTTTAATAATGTAGTAGAGAGGAGGTTCTTTGAGAACTATATTTTCAGAAATCTGTATCATGCCAGGATTCATCACAACAGAGCCTGATATCTGCATTATTTGGATTAGCTCAAATATACTAAGAACAGATTTTTACTGCTATAACGGCATCCAATTCAAAATATTCCTAGTATATATATTAGAAAATAAGTTGAGATTAGATGTCATGGCCTCATAAAATGTGATTGAATTGATGAGTGAGGAGTGCTAGACCATATCAATGAGAAGTAAGGGACACTTTGAGACAGTCCACCCCTTGGGCAGAAGTATTTTATCATAGAAATTGCCCCTACATGGTGATAAAAAGCAAACTGACTTTTAATTGGTTTTATAATTGTTTTAAATTTCTCTTTAAATAATACACTACTTCTTTATTGCTGGCATCTGAGGCAGTGAGCTAAGCAATTCCATGGCTCCACCCCTCTTTGGTTTGTTTTTTTGGCTATTTTATAGCTCTGAGGTTTGGTTTTTTGGCCATTTTATAACTATCTGAGTAAACTTGGACTCACCAATGCCTATCTGAGTCTATTTCCTCTCCTACAAATTTAGACAGTTGCAAGTTCAGTACTTATTGGTTGGTAAAGGTATATGCATATCACTTAAGCTAAAAAAGTTGAAACCATCTGAATTACTATAATGAGGACAACTCTGTTCTTTAAATCTTGTCATCATTTACTTTCACCTCTGAAATCTATTTTAACATTTTAATGGTAAACATTTATTGATAATGTTAGATGAGGGGAAACCCCCACTGTTTTCCTTATCATCTATCAATTCTTCAAATTCCCTAACTTTAGAAAAAGGATCAACAGGCAGCTACTTTCAAATCAGATAATTCCGCTAGCCAAGGAAATTCTTGGCTCTCAGAAAACTGTACTCTGGAAGCTTCTAAGCATCACTCTGTGCTTGAGGTGAAAAATATCTTTTTAAAATTGGATTAAATGGAGTAATATGTGGATAAATGCATATATAATATTTTAATAAGGGGAGTAGACTCTGCTTTCCTTGATTATGTCTCCCATTCATGTTGCCCTGATTTAGAATACAGAGGAAGTTGTTAAATTACATTTAATAATAGAGCAGGGCGTTTAATGTACATTAATTAAATATCAGCAGATGGTAAAGGGAGTACTTGCTGAGTATGAATAAGGAGAGAGAGAGAGCTCTTACTGCCATGCAATTAAGCTGAACCCGCAGAAACAATGGAGGTGTGATTACTTTTTTATTAACATATTATACTTACATGTGATGTGGAAGAATTTAATTACTCTGTAACCCTTATTATGTTAATCTAAGTTGCTCTCCATTCCCAGTAAACACCATGAAGCAGTCTGAGTCTCATTATTTCTGAGCCTTTCGACTGTCATGTTGTGCAAGTTGGAAGCCAGTCCCTATGTGTCTGTGTACCTCAGTGCCACAGGGCAGCTAGCAAATCACCTCTTTCCTGCTAAATATTTGGAATGAGTAACTCCAAAACTTCAGAGAAGAGTAGAAACAGAGGCATGAAATTATTCTTCTTCCTTACTGTGGCCTGGCTTGGACATATCACATTTGATAATCAGGCCTTGTCCATGTTAATAAAACAGGGAAGGAGAAAACCAATCAGTGTTTGCCTTGAGGTTGGAAACAAGCTAGCAGACTGGAGCTGCCACTAGGCATGTGCTCCCAGAGTGCGTTTGCCTTTTATCATCACTGATTTACTTGAATGCAGATTTTCTTATTAAGCTGCATTTGTTACTCTTGATGGCTGTTAAGATCTATCTTCAAATTTCATAATAATGAGAGAATTTAGCCTTTTCTTTTCTGTTAGTGCTGGCCTAGCTTCCCCAAATATTTAAATGAAATTCTCAATGAGTTAAAGTGAAGATCTTAATTCACTAAGAAATGATAGATCTTCTTATAACTACTATGAGCAGGGCCTTAATTAATGCAGTATTCCATAGTTGACCTAGACCTTCCTTGACCTGGTTATAAGCACATGAAAACCCATTATGGAAGACAATGTATGAGCAGCCAAACTCTTCAGTGGTTCTCAATATGATGAGTATTCATAAGAAAGAATATATGAGAAAAATGCCAATCTCTATTTGGAGAGAAATGTAGGTAGTGCTTTACTGATCCTAGTTTTCTGGCTAGGAAGATCAAAGTATTAGCAAACTAATAAACAAACCATAAAGAAAATTATTCCTAATCACTGCTCAAAAGCCAACCTCATTATAATTTCTTCTTTGTATAGCAGGACTTGATGACTGGTTCTCTGTCCTCTTTCCTTTTCCTCAAGTTGGGACTGTAACTGCGTATACAGGGTATTACCCATCATTAACTCTAGATTCAAATGTGCCCAAAGCTAGGGAGCCTTAGTGAAGAAACTGAGGTGACTCAATTCAGTAACATGCCCTCCTTATTTCCAAACTCCTCCTCCCTGCTTACTTATGCTTAAGCACTAGGTCTTCCCATATGAATTTAAGACAAACTCCTCATCTTATACTCAAATTCTTATAACTGGATATCCATTTTCTGGATTCCAAAATTGTTGCTTTGCCTCATACACAATTATCTTTAGAATTCTGATAGTGGCTGTAACTCAGTCAAGATTCCATGCTCATAAGTGACTGAGCTGAATTTGTTTGACTTTTGGTCCTGGAAGATCTGTTGAACATGAGATTTTTCTAGTCTTGGCTCAGAATTTGTGTGTGTGTGTGGTACTAGAGATTTAAACCAGGGATTTTTTACCTCTGAGTCATCCCCAGCCCTATTTTATTTTTTATTTTGAAATAGGGTCTTGCTAAGTTGCTGACGGCCTCGCTAAGTTGCTGAGGCTGGCTTCAAACCTGTGGTCCTCTTGTCTCAGCCTCCCAAGTGCTGGGATTACAGGCATGTACCACCATGCCTGGTTTGGCTGAGAATATTTATCACTCTAGTTTACCATACTCTTTGAAACTCTGTTTAGAAACATATACCCTGAAATAATGGTCATCAAATTTCTGAAAACAAAACAGATGAACAAAAAAACCTAAACACATTTCTAATTTTTTTATATTGTAGCGAAAAACATCAAGTACATTGTAGACCTGGCAGAGCCACTAAATATCCCTATAGCAGGATCAAATTATGTAATCTTTCTGTTTCTGTTCCTTCATATTAAAAGTAGAACAAGCCAAACATAGTGGCACACACCTGTACTCCCAGCTACATGAGAGATTGAGGCAGGAGTGTTGCTTGAGCTCAGGAGTTTGAGGCCAGCCTGGGCAATGTAGTGAGACCCACTCATCTCTTAATATATTTTTAGGTATTTATATACTCATTATTTATGTCTATGTTATTTATATACAAATAAACATATACAATTTATATCTAATATATTTATATTGAATATATTTATATTGGATATATTAAATATAATATTTTAATATTATATTATATTTGAATGTATTATCTATTTATGCTATTTATATATGTATTATTCTTTAAATATTTTGTTTAATAAAATATTTATTTATTTTTTCTAAATTTTCCTTTTTTTTAATTGGTGCATTATAATCATACATCCTGATGGATTTCAGGGTGGTAGAAGTATACATGCATACATCAGTCAATCAGCCCTCACCAAATTCCCACCCCCATTAATTCCCCCTTCACTCCTTCTTGTGCTCAGCATAATAGTTGACTTTGATATATTTGTGTATGTACATTCTGTGCATTAGGGTATTTCCCTCTATCCCCTCCCAACGCCATCAGTTAGATCACCTTTTTTTTTTTTTTGCGGTACCGGGGATTGAACGCAGGGGCGTTCTACCTCCACACTACGCCCCCGGACCTATTTTTTATACTTTATTTTGAAACTGGGTCTCACGAAGTTGCGGAGGGCCTCACTAAGGAGAGAGAGAGAGAGGGAGAGAGAGAGAGAAAGAGCTGAGGCTGGCCGCGAACCCGGATCCTCCGGTCTCCGCCTCCCAAAGTACTGGGATTACAAGCGTGCGCCACCACGCCTGGCTAGGTCACCTTCTTTACTCATCTGAGGTTTTCTCCATCTTTGTTTGGAGTCCCTTCTATGCTCTATTCTCCCTAGCTTCCACATATTAGGGAGAGCATCTGACCTTTCACTTTTTGTGATTGACTAATCTCACTAAGCCTAATGTTTTCTAATTCCATCCATTTCTCTGCAAATGATATAATTTTGTTCTTCTTGATGGCTGCATAAAATTCCATTGTGTACATATCTCATAGTTTTATAATCCATTCATCTGTTGATGGACATTTTGGCTGGTTCCATAGTTTGACAGTTGTGAATTGTGCAGCTATATGCATAGATACACATACATTAGTCTGGTAGTTTGGTTACCATTCTTTTGGGTAGATGCCTAGAAGTGCTATTGCTGGGTCATATGGTAGGTCCATTCCCATTCTCCTGAGGATCTTCCACACTGTTCTCCAAAGTGGTTGCACTAATTTGCAATACCACAAACAGTGTATTGGATTTCCTACTTCTCCACATCCACTCAAGCAATTTTTACTGTTTGTGTTTTTAATGATTGCCATTCTAATTGGGGTTAGGTGAAATCTCAGGGTAGTTTTGATTTGCATCTCTCTGATTGCGAATGATGTTGAAAATTTTTACATACATATATTGTCCATTTGTATTTCTTCTTTTGTGAAGTATCTATTTAGCTCACTTGCCCATTTTTTTATTGAGTTGTTTGCATTTTTAATGGTGAGTTTCTTGAGTTCTCTGTATATTCTAAATATTAATCCTCTATTAGAGGAGTGGTTGGCAAAAATCTCCTCCCATTCTGTTGGCTCTCTGTTGAAGTTCTTGACAGTTTCCTTTGCTGCACAGAAGCTCTTCAGTTTAATGCAATCCCACGTATTGATCCTTTTTTTAACTTCTTGTGTCTTTGGGGTCTAGTTGAGGAAGTTTTTGCCTGTGCCTATATGTTGAAGAGTTGGACCTAAGCCCTCTTCAAGGAGCTGCTAGGTCTCTGGTCTAATTTCCAGATCTTTGATCCATCTTGAATTGACTCTGGTGCAGGGTAAGAAAGTGGGGTTTATTTCCATTTTTCTGCATGTGGTTAACCAGTTTTGCCAACACCATTTTTTGTTGAAGAGGCTTTTTTCCAGTGTAAGTTCTTGGCTCCTTTGTAAAAAATCAATGGGCTGTAAGTGTATGGATTTGTTTAGGAGTCTTCTATTCTGCTCCATTGGTCCATGTGTCTGCTTTAGTGCCAATATCATGATGTTTTTATTACTATGGCTCTGTAGTATAGTTTGAAGTCAGGTATTGTGGTGCCTCCTACATGGTTCTTGTTGCTGAGAACTACTTTGGCTATTCTGGTATTTTTGTTGTTCCAAATGAATTTAAGGACTGATTTTTCAACGTCTGTGAAGAATGACCTTGGTAATTGAATGAGTATTGCATTGAATCTGTAGATGACTTTTGGAAGAATGGTCATTTTGATGATATTTATTCTGCGTATCCAAGAGCTTGGGAGGTCTTTCCATCTTCTAAGATCTTCAATTTCTTTTTTCAATGTTTTATAAGTTTCCTTGTAGAGGCCTTCTACCTCCTTGGTTAGGTTTATTCCCAAGTATTTTATTGTTCTGGGGGATATTGTGAGTGGAAATGTTTTCTGGATTTTATTTTCAGTGGATTTATGGTTGGCTATAGAAAAGCTTCTGATTTTTTAAGATTGATTTTGTATCCAGACACTTTTCTGAATTTGTTAATCATTTCTATAAGTCTTTTTTTTTAGTTTGTTGGGTCTTGTAAGTATAATATCATGTTATCTGCAAATAGAGATAGTTTCATTTCTTCTTTTCCTATTTGTACTCCATTGATTTCCTTCTCTTACTTTATTGCTCTGGCTAGAGTCTCTAGTACTATATTGAAAAGGAGTGGTGACAGTGGAAATCCTTGTCTTGTTCCTGTTTTTAAGGGGAACTCTCATAGTTGTTCCCCATTCAACATGATGTTGGCTGTAGGCCTTTTGCTTTTATGATGTTGAGGTATGTTCCTTCTATTCCCATTCTCTGCAGTGTGTTTATCATGAATGGGTGTTGGATTTTGTCAAATGCTTTTTCAGCATCTATTGAAATGATCGTGTGATTTTTGTCTTTAGTTCTGTTTATGTGGTGGATTACATAGATTGTTTTTGGTATGGTGAACCAGCCTTGCATCCCTGGGATGAACCCGACTTGGTCATGGTGTATGATTTTCTTGATGTAGTTTTGAATGCGCACTGCTAGTATTTTGTTTAGAAGTTTTGCATCTAAGTTCATCAATGATATAGTTCTGTAGTTTTCTTTTCTTGAGCTGTCTTTATTTGGTTTTGGTATTAATGTGATGTTAGCTTAACAGAATATATTTGGGAGAGTCCTGTTTCTTTCTATTTCATGCAATAGATTGAGGAGTATTGGGAATAGTTCTTCTAGAAAGGTTTTATAAAATGCACCTGGGAAGCCATTTGGACCTGGGCTTTTCTTTGATGGTAGGCTTGTCATTGCTGCTTCAATCTCTTTGATTGCTATTGATTGGCCTAAATTTTCCAAATCTTCTTGATTCAGAGGAAGGTTGTACATGTCTAGAAATTTGTCAATTTCTTGTATGTTTTCCATTTTGTTGGAATATAGTTTTTCAAAATAATTTCTAATAATCCTCTGGATTTCTGCACTGTTGGTGCTAATATCACCTTTTTCATCTCTTATTTTAGTGATTTGGGTTGATTTTCTCTTTGTCTAAGTTGGCTCATGGTTTATCTATCTTCCTTATTTTTTTGAGGAATCAGCTTTTTTTTTTTTTTTTTGCAGTACCGGGAATTGAACGCAGGGGCATTCTACCTCTGCGCTACGCCCCCCGCCCTATTTTTTTTTTTATGCTTTATTTTGAAACCGGGTCTCATGAAGTTGCGGAGGGCCTCACTGGGTAGAGAGAGAGAGACAAAGAGAGAGAGAGAGAGAGAGCGAGAGCTGAGGCTGGCTGCGAACCCGGATCCTCCGGTCTCCGCCTCCCAAAGTACTGGGATTACAAGCGTGTGCCACCACACCCAGCTGGAATCAGCTTTTGATTTTGTTGATTTTTCTATTTTTTATTCTCTACTTCGTTTGATTTCTGCTCTGATTTTAATAATTTCCTGTCTTCTACTGGCTTTGGGGCTAGACTGCTCCTGTTTTTCAAGGACTTTGAAGTGTGTCATTAGGTTATTTATTTGGTGATTTTCTGTTCTTTTGTGAACACTCAGTGCTATGAATTTTCCTCTTAATATTGCCTTAAAAGTGTCCCAGAGATTTTAATATCTATTGTGTCTCTATTTTCATTTATTTGAAGGAATTTCTTAATTTCTCCCCTTATTTCTTCTGTGACCAATTCCTCATTCAGCAGTGTGGTGTTCAGTCTTCACTTGTTTATGAGGTTTCTCTGGGTCTTCTTATAGTTGATTTCTAGTTTCATTTCATTATGAGCTGAAAAGATGCAGGGGATTATATCACATTGTTTTAACTTTCTAGTACTCACTTTGTGGCCTAAGATAATGGTCTATTTTAGAGAAGGTTCCATAAGCAGCTGAAAAAAAATGTGAATTCAGCTGTAGTTGGGTGGAATATTCTGTATGTGTCTAGTAGGTGCATTTGGTTTATGGTGTTCCTTAGGTCTGAGGTATTTTACTGATTTTTTTTCTTGAAGATCAATTTAGTGGTGTGAGAGGGTTGTTGAAGTCTCCCAATATTATTGTGTTGGCATCTATTCCACCTATGTTTGGAGGCATAAATGTTAACTATTGTTATATCCTTTTGCTGGATTTTTCCTTTTACCAGTAAAAAGAAGAAATGACATTCTTTGTCTCTTGTGATAAGTTTAGGTTTGAAATCTAATTTGTCTGATATCATAGTTGCCACTCCTGCTTGTTTTAGAGTTCCATTAGCATGGATTAACTTGCTCCATCCCTTCTCCTTTAGATTATGAGTATCTTTATTTGTAAGGTATGTTTCTTGCAGGCAGCATATAGATGAATTGTGATTTTAAGTCCATTTTGCCACCTTTTTTTTTTAATTGGGGAGTTGAGACCATTTATATTCAGCGTGATTATTGAGATATGAGCTTTAATTCCTAACATTTTGAGTTTTAATTTCTGTTTGAGGTAGTGTTTATTCTTTTCCTAGTTGTTTGTTTGATGGAAATCATTGTTTCTCTGGTTCTGATGTTTCTTTATTATTTTTCTTTGTAATTAATTTCTGAGTATTTTCTCTAGTGCTGGTTTGGAAGACATAAAGTCTTTCAGCTTCTGTTTGTCATGGAAGGTTTTTATTTCCCTGTCAAATTTGATAGATGTCTTTGCTGGGTAGATAAATCTTGGCTGGAAGGTGTTTTCTTTCAGTTTGGAATATGTCACTCCAGGCCCTCCTGGCTATCATGATTTGGTTTGTAAAGTCGGAAGTGATTCTTATTGGTTTGCCTCTGAATGTTACTGGGTCTCCTTGGCCTCTACATTAGTTAATTTGATTATTATTTGGCATGGTGAACCTCTTCTCTGATCTTGTCTATTAGGGGTTCTATATGTTTCCTGTACCTGTGTGTCGACCTTTTTTTCGATGTTTGGATAATTTCCTGATATTACATCTCTGAAATGATTATTGATCCTTTGGTTTCAGCTTCTATTCCTTCTTCTATGCCTATTATTCTTAGTTTTGCTCTTTTAAGATTGGCCAAGATCTCTTCAATGTCCAATTCATGCTGTCGAATTGTTTTTTCTACATTATATACTATATGTTCATTTTTGGAGAGGTCATCTTCTAAGAGTGAGATTCTGTTTTCCACATGGTCTAGTCTATTGTTGATAGTTTGTATTGATGCCTTCATTTCAGTTATTGAATTCTTCACTTCTTTAATAGCTTCTTTTTGATTCCTGTTCAGGGTGTCAGATTCTTTGTTTATTTTATCCTTCATTCTTTCAGGCTCTTTCTGAATTCTTTTTGGAAATCCTGTATCATTTCTATTATGAAAGTTCGGAATTGTCCTTCTGGCAATCTTTGCACTTCTGTGTTGGCAGGTTCTGTTGTTGTGGAGTTGTGGGAGCTCATTGTTTCTTTGCTATTTTTCCTTCTCCTGATTTCAGGTTTCTTAAGTTTATATCTTTGTTGCTTTTGGTAGCGCTCTCTCACTGTGTAGGTTTCCTATGTCTAATCTTTCTCCCTTTATAGTATCTTTTTCTGGAGGTAGATATTTGCTATTACTTGAACTTAAAGGTGAATAGCTTTTATGGAATGATTTTTCTCACTTGTTTGTTATAATGTCCATTTGCAGGCCCAATTCTTGGTCTCAGTGATTGGGATCCTTGTCTGGTGCCTCTCACTACCTGTACAGGTGCTCAGTGCCACTAGTCCCCTCTCACTGCAAGTGTCAGTCTCTGAGTTCTCCTCTTGGGCTGTCACTAAGTCTCTGTCTACACATATGTTGGCTGTTGCTAGCAGGGGGCCTGAGATTGTGTCTCTCTTTGCCTACAGAAGCAGTGGATGTTACTTTGACCCTACTCTTTGCAGACATGAAACTCCATGTTTTCCACAGAAAGGGCTGGGTTGGTTTAATTTTCCCCCATGTACTACGACTGTGTGTCCTGTGCTGATCCCCAGGAAACCGGCAAGAGCGCTGCAACCTGCAGGCTGTAGGTCTGTCCCACCCAAATGTCGCAGGGGTCTGTCTGCTTTTCAGCACATCTACTGTGTCCCACAGCAGACCTCACTCCCACCTCCACGGGGATAATCCACAAAGTCTCAGACACTGTAAGTCTATTGCTTGCCATGTGAGTCCCTGTGGCCACCCTTGGGTGGTCTCCCCCTGTGGTGGCTTATTAACTTATGGTCTTGTTGAGCGCTGCTCTTAATATCTGGGGTAGGGGGTGTGCTCACCTATTCTGCAGTAGGTTCTGGTCAGGCTTCCAGGCACTTGGGTCTCTGCAGAGTGTGGAGCAATTGCTGCTCATTTTCATCACTGATGATCTACAGTTGCTGGTTTTAGAACAGGTTTATGGCTTCTTTGTTGGTGGCCTGTAGAAACCGCAATGCTGGTAGTCTCTGGCGCAGTCTGACCAAAATGGTTCTGGGGCCACTTCCGCCAATGCAGCAGTTTGGGTCTCTGTCGAGGGTGGAGCGAGTTGCTGCTCACTTTTGTTGCTACTGATCTGCAGATGCTGTATTTACAACAGGCTGCTAGCATCTTTGTTAGTGGTGAGTGGAAGCTGCCATGCTGGTAGCCACGGGCACTGTCCTGACAAGATGGTGCCACTGCAGCTGCTGTTGCCTCCACCGTTCAGGTCTCTGTTGAGCGTGGAGTGAGTTGCTGCTTGCTTTCATTGCTGCTGATCTGCAGTTGCTGGATTTACAAGACTCTGGCTTCTATTTTGACGGACTGTGGAAGCTGCAATGCCGGTGTCACCGGCACAGGTAGGCCAAGATGGTGCCACCGCAGTTCCCTAGGTAAGTCGCTTCAAAAATATTCGTTTATTTGCTGAAACTGCTTTATTAAATAGATAAATTAAAGTGGAATGATAATTCCTATTAAATTAGAACTTTTAGGGATTAAGGAAGCAAACCTATGTGCCCTTCGCATTATAAATGGCAAAGATTATATATGACTTTTGAAAAGTTATTTTGTGCCTCAGTTCTCTCACCTATAAATTGTGATAATAATACTATCTCTATCAAAGGTTTGTTGTGAAGATTAAGATAATTTTTACAGGTAAGGCACTGTCCTCTGTACCTGTGTGTTCTGCATTCATGGATTCAATCGATCCTGGTTCATAAATATTACAAAAAGTACTGCATCTGTACAGACTTTTTCTTTTCATTATTCCCTCAACAATACTGTATAACAACTATTTACATAGCATTTATATTATGTTAGATATTGTAAGTAACCTAGAGATAATTAAAATTACATTGGAAGATGTGAATAGGTGATAGGCAAATATTACACTATTTTATATAAGGAATTTGAGCATTCATGGATTTTGGTATTCAGGAAGAGCCTGGAACCAATCCACCACAGATACCCAGGATGACTGTACTTCTTACACTGCCACATAGAAGGTGCCACATGTGTGTTTTCTGTTATTACTGTGTCTACCACGTTGTAGTCAGGAATAATTAATTAGAGGAAGGAGGACAATGCCTGTTGTGTGATCATCTGTCCAGTGTGGTAGTTAGTTAGCCTTTGACTTCTAAACCTCAGCAGATGAAGTCCAGTTAACTAGGGCCGGTTGGGAGACTGGTCAGTTCCAAAAGATTTTGCCATCAGGGCAAGCCCTACAGAGTCTTAAGATCAAAATCATAAAAGAAATGTCCTAGGATCAAAACGTTCCTGTGTTTGGGATTTGTGTTTCTCAATGATGTATTTGAAGAAGGCATGCTTTCATTTTTTTCTTCCCAGAGGAAGATTTGCAGAAATATTCTAACTACTCACTTTTGTGCTATCTCAAGGAATTTTGCATTCAAAGATTTTTTTAATTATTAGAGCCTAAAGTTAAAAGGCATTTGCTTCTGATTCACACACAAATCTCATCCAGGTTTAAGTGCAGGGGAACTGGATCCCTGGCAGCATTCAACTGTATTCTTGGTGAAATGTGGTTGGGAGCTTAACATTGGTCCTGTACACAATACCTTCCCCACTTGATAATGAAGGAGGAAAGTGGCCACAGATATGTGTATTATCACTGGTCCATAAATAACTACTTTTTTAATTTAAAAAATGTTCACTCAAAATATACATGGCCTCCTGTATGACAGTATTAACATAAAAACATTAAAAATTCCATTTAAAATTTGCAAGTTGTTTTAAAACTTATCTATCTAACCTCCTTATTTTTTTCAGATAAGGAAACAGGCTCAGAAAGCTGATGTGCCCTGCCGTTTCTCATTCCATTAAATTTCTGCACCTAACTCCAATGTTCTTTATAATGATCTCACATGAAATATCACTGGATTGACTATGTAGAATTTGCTAAATCATGCCTGGGAAGCAGAAGGGTGGGACACAGATCCTAGTGAAACATGCCCCCAATCCTCGTGGGAGCACTGCTTACCTACATATTTTAATGAACAAACAAAATCTTTGTGTAAATACACATAAGACCCTGACAAGCTCACTGGGTTGACAATAGCTATATGCATTCTGGAGCTACACAAAAAATCTCAGGTTTGCCCTCTGCTTCTGGTAACAGCTCGTGTCTCATTAGATGAAGGGACCCATTGTCCTTTGATCTACTGCTTCCTCTTTTGCTTCTACAGCAAGATTTGCAACTACAATGGCTTCCTCCAATATCAGGCTTTGAAATAGAGCTGAGTATATCTAAATGCACCCATTATAGTTCTAAATGAGATCTCTTTCTAAAAATAAACTGAAGAAATCAGCCCATAACTATTAAATTATAAGATACAATTAATAATTCATCTTTAATAATACAGTTAATTCCTCTGGGTCACTTAAAATGCAGATTGCAGTGCAGTGGGGGCCAAGCCAACATAAATTCATTTCCTCAAGTCAGTCTGACTATTTTTGTAAGCAACTAGATAGATGTGGGCAACCTGACCCACCATGGAACAAAAAGAAAAACACAATGTTTCAAGCTAAAACACAGGCACACACACGTACAAACAAAAAACAAATGCCAACAATAAATGAATTCAATATGGCCTTTAAAAATTGAAAGAATACAAGAAAACTTCACCTCTACAAATAAGATGGAGCATTACATGTCTGGTATTTCTTCACTAGTGAGTTTTCTAAACTCTGAGATAATCTTGGTTTCTGAATTTCTTTTTCTACTCTATAAGAAAGTGCTCTATCCTGCAGGATAGTGGACACAAACTCCTTTTGGGGCAAAAGCCCTGCGATTTCAAGCACCGTGCTTCCTAAACTACAAATAAGTCCCAAGATGAGTTGTCTAATCAAGAAAAATTTCGAAAGTGGTGTAGGCTAAAGCACAGTTCTGGCCCTGCCAAGAACACAATAAGTGGTCAGCTCCCAGGATATGGGTGTGAACCAGACCCACTCAGCCTTGATCTGAACCTCATAGGACTGGAGCAACTTTGACCTTTTCCCCAGCCTTGAGGATTACCAAATTCCTGCATCTCTGGATGCCTCTATTCCATGCAAGCAAGTCAGACCACATAACTGCCCTGTCTCCCTAAGCAAGAAAATGCTTGAAGCAGGACAGGTGGTGTTCCTCTATTCATTTAAAATATTGTGCATTTTCCTGTGTTTTAATTTCAGCTCATTTCCTTCTTTCTTTTGGAAATTGGAATGCAGCTTGCTCACAAGGAGTAAGAGCATGACTTACATACTGGGATCTTTAATAGATAATAAAAAACCCAAAATTGTTTTTAATGCAAATTCACATCCAAATTTATCCATTTCCCCATACTTCATCAACTCTGTCCATAGCATTTACCACCACCTGAATGATTTTCATTGATTCATTGATTGACAATTTTTCTGGTTCGCCTAAATGTAAACTCTCTTAAAATGAGAGCTCTACTGTAGTGTCTCCTGCATCTATAGCAATCTATCTAATAGTCACTCAAGACATATTTGTGTAATAAAGGAAGATTGAAGAGTTGTTCTAATTAATTAAAATGAGTTAAATTTATTCTGAATAACCTCAATTACATGTGAATGGTTCAGATTCTGGCTGTCAGAGAAGATCCAAGCCGTGACCTTCAGTTTTCACAGTTTTTCACCAATTCAAATAACTTATGGAAGCTGACTAGTATGTAAGATTCTTTAAGGAAGGGTTTTCATATAAATTTTTACCACCACCACCTGACATATTCCTAACCTTTATCATGTTAGAGTTAAGGAATCAAGCTATTCCTAGGAGAGGGTATAGCAAAGCAATTCTGTTCAGTTTGCTTAAGATTTCCCTCACTTTGAATTCATATTTAAATATTAGAAGCCATTAAAATGACCTCAACAGCATACCTCTGACTGATGAACAAACTACATTTTTTTTACCATCAACTTTTTGGGAACAAAGAGTTATATTAACCACAGAGATAGCCTTATACAAATTCAATTGCCAAAACTAGCATATGATTGGTGAGTCCTATAGCAGAAAGTGAAAAAGATGAAGATTAGTAACCAGAATAGATGAACTCTTAAATAAGGTACGGTTTAGCCAAGCATGGTAGTGCATGCCTGTAATCCCAGTACTTGGGAGGCTGAGACAGGAGGATCACAGGTTCGAGGACAACCTCAGCAACTTAGACCCTGTTTAAAAAGGAAAATAGGGCTGGGGGTGTATCTCAGAGTTAGTATGCCCCTCGGTTCAATCCCCAGTACCCTTGCCCCCTAAACAAGGTACAGTTTTCTGCAATTTCAGGGTGGGCAAGTCGAGAAGAGTCTTCCAAATTAATAGCAAGAATATTTTTTACTTTTATATAGTTCTCTGGGGAAAAATCATTTGAGTGGATTCAAAGTTGCTAGCAATCAAAGTTACTGAATGGTTTTCATGATTTTTAAGAGAAAAATCATTAAGGTAAAAAATTGATAGTCATAGTCAATTGGCTAATTACAGAAGTCATAGTACTGTACTAATACACTTAGTGTTATCAATACTTCTAAGATTTCCTGAGCACTTAATCAAATCTCAAGTACTATGTTAAGAGCTTTACATGTAATCTTCATTTCAGCCTAGCAAACTTATGATACAGATACTAACATTATCTCCATCTTATATATAAAAGACTTAAGACTTTAAAAATGTTAGTTTTCTCAAGACTATGCAATTAGTACTTAGTTGAATCCAGGTTCAAAATCAGGTCTTTCTGGTTTCAAAGTCCATGTTATTAATCTCCAGTTTAATAAGCTATTGTTAGTTATATGACTACAGAATAAATCCTATTTTCTTATTAAAATATCTGCAAATTAATTACAAAAGATTATCTGGAATATACTACTTTACATATAAAAGAAAGAGTGATCCAAGAAAATATGCAAGTATCTGCTCATTTATACAAACAAGTGGAGGGAAGGATAAACCAGAAACAAATGACTTGGTTACCTAACCGGAGTGGGTGGGAAAAAATAGAAGGATGGTAATAAGGTACAAAGGAAGAGATGACAGGGATGATGCTTCTTTAAATATACCTTTGTGGCTCGGGTTGTAGCTTAGTGGTAGAGAGCTTGCCCAAAGCGTCAGGCCCTGGATTTCATCCCCAATACAACAAAACAAAACAAAACAAACAAAAACAACTTTGCGTTCAGCTCCAGTAAAGTTTTACATGATCCACAGATAAAGAAATAGTTAAAATCCATCTTGGGGGAATTAAATTGTAACAAATGATATTGACTGTATTATGATTAAACTGAATAAATTAACCACACTGAAGAGGGTGGGAAAGAAAAGAACTGACCTAAAATGACTTAGAAAATCATAACTTTGATTATAGCTTAAGGATATCAATAAAAAGAACTGTACACTGATGTGTTCAATTAGCAAACCATTTTCACAGGGGTTCAGCACTAATTCATATACATATATATATATACATATATATATATGTACATATATACATGCATATAAACATGTATACATTAGAATAGATAAAAGAAGTAAATATATAATAATTAATAAGAGCCAGGTATGAATGTTTGTGTCTCCCCCAAATTCATTCATATATATATTTATGATACTGGGGATTGAACCTCAGGGGCATTCTACCTCTGAGCTACATCCCCAGACCTATTTTATTCTTTTATTTTGAAAGAGTCTCACTAAGTTGCAAAGGACCTCACTAAATTGCTGAGGTTGGCCATGAACCTGTGATACTCCTGTCTCAGCCTCCCAAGTACTGGGCAAGTCCATATATTGAAATCCTAACCTCCAAGGTGATGATATTAAGAGGTAGGATCTTTGGGATGTTGATTAAGACTTGAGGGCAAAGCCTTCACGAATGGTATTAGTACCCTTGTCATAGAGGCCCCAGAGAGCTACCTTGCCTCTTCTACCATGTGAGGACACAGTGGGAAGGTGCGATCTGTGAAGCAGACAGTATATCTTCTCAGACACCAAATCTGCCAGCACCTTGATCTTGGATTTCCCAGTCTCCTGAACTATGGTAAATACATTTCTATTATTTATAAGCCACCCAGTTTATGCTACTTTTATAGCAGTAGACAGACATACCAGGTTTATATCTGTTGTACAAAGAAGCTACAGATAAGAGAAAGGACAAGACTACATCTATGTGTTCATGACTGTGTACACATTTTCCTATCTCTTTAAAGAGAGCTAGAAGTATGAATACATTTAGTTGTTCATATCTTGGTTTCTAAATGCAATTCTTCAATTAAAGGCATTAGGATTCCTTGGAGAAATTACTGATGGTGGAGCTGGGTCAGGTGAAATACAGGTGATCCTGGAATATCTTATGATAAGAGGAAGTAATGAAATGTTTAAAATATAATATTGGCATGCTGAAATAACATAGGAATCAACGGAAAATGCTCTTAATGGCCAAAGATATGACAAGTTGAGCAAAAAAATTAAATAATGAGACCAACAGTTATAACCCAAAGAATTAAATAATTATCCATGAGGCCATATTTACATAAATAATTGAATAAATAAGTTAGTTGGGGAGTAGGGAAAGCCCCTTCTTATGGAATTTTAATTAGAATTACAATGTAGAAGGGATGAGGGAAGTGGGAAATAATCACTGGGCAAACATTTTAGTAATAAGAATTTTCAGACAAGATTCACTGACAGATGCTAAAATTAATGGATAAAAATTGATGGAAAGAAAGGAAATTTCCATAATCACAAAGTCTCTTCCCATAAGATAGTTATTAATTACAGAGGGAAATGGTTACTATGAAGTGGAGAAACCTGATGGGCATCATCTTAACAAAACAATCACAGTTAACATCACCAGTACAAAGGCATATAATACCATGTGCTCTCTTATGAATCAATGAGCATGTCACAACATAATTTCTTGTGGGATTCTTGCCAGGAATACATAACCTTACTCTAATCCTGGGAAAGTATCATGCAAACCCAAATAATTGAAAAACATAATAACAGACCAGTATTCTTCAAATGTGTCAAGTACATGAGAGATAAATAAGGATAAGAATTGACAAATTAGAGAGAAAGGATACTTCAGATTTAAATACAATATAGGATCTTGGATTCGATTTGGAACTATAAATTAAGCATTAATTACAAATTGATGATACTATAATAAATTCTATATATCATTTAAATGCATCATATCAATGTCATTCTGGCTCAAATAAGCCTACTATAGTTATGTGTGATGTTAAAATCAGGGGAAGCTGAGTAAAGAGTATATGGGAACTCTGTATTCTATTTTAAAAATTTTTCTGTAAATCTACACTTAAAAGTCAAGTTTAAAAAATACTAAGAGAGCATAAGAGAGTTCAAACAATTTATATAAAATACATTATCCCTAGGAAGAAAAAAGATGATTTAGAATACACAATTTATTGAGCACTGTATTGGTCTGCTCAGCATACTGTAAGAGATCACCAGACTGGGTCACTTAAACCACAGGGATTCTTTTCCTTGCAGTTCTGGAGGCTTGAAGTCTAATATCCAGGTGCCAGGAGGGTCAGTTTCCTGTGAGGACTGTCTTCCTGGCTTGCAAATGGCTGTCTTATTTTCATGTGGTCTCACCCCTGTGAATGAGTGGGGAGAAGAAAAAGGGAGTGGGGAGGAGAAAGAAAAGGAGAACAGGTCTGGTATTTCTTCCTCTTCTCCTGACACCAGTCCTATCAGATTAGGACCCTGTCCTGATGACCTCATTTAACCTTAGTCACCTCTTTAAAGGCCCTACCTCCAAATACAGTGACATGGGGGTTTAGGGCTTCAAAATATATATTTAGAGGAAGCAGAATCCAGTCTATAATAAGCACCAACTATACTCATTGTCTGTATATGTAGAAAACATGGTATAGCTATAGATGGAGATTTTCTGCGCAGGGAAAGAGCAAGGAGGAAGAGGAGAAGACAGAGGAATGAGACCACTGGGTGGGATCTCATGGCTTCTGGATGAAGATTTAAAGAATAGGCTTTCTGAGGCAGCACCCACAATTCAGTTCCCATATTAATCATATGGTGGGTGACACAAGAGACTATATCATATGTGTGTGTGTGTGTGTGTGTGTGTGTGTGTGTGTGAGAAAGTTTGTGTGTGAAAGCATAAAAATCAGTTTGATTTCTCATCAGATTGCCCAGATTTTCACATTACCTCTGGAAACAAGAAAAATTACACACACACACACACACACACACACACACACACACACACACACACATATATACACATATATCTTTTACAGCACAAGTAGTTGCATTAACTCATACTATCTGAATCTGTTATATTCAATCTGACATAAAACTCTGTGAAACAGATAAAAATGACATTTAAATGCATGGAATTGACAGACCTACCTTCCCCCTCCCCTCTAAATAATAATTTACAGCCACATTCTCTAGCCAATTCCACTTCCTAAGTACCTTGCTTGACATTTTCCTGCAATGAATGAATCCACTACCAGCATCATTAGCTTTGCAGAATTTTCTCCTGGGAATGGGCAAAGCAGCTACCGATTCTAACTAGCCAAGATAGAGGGGGAAAGTAAAGAAACAAAAGATGAGGTAAAGTAAAGAAAATCCCTGCAGTAAATTTGAGAAGTTTTATTAGCAAAAGGGAAAAGGTGAAACAAATATTACTGCTCTTGGAGACATCAGTGAAGGTAAACCCGACACTCGTGGATGTTTGATTTTGACCCAGAAACCAGAATGAATCAAAGGGGAGAAAAAAAAGGAAAAATAGTGCCAATTTCCATAGCATGTGGATTCATGGTGAATGAAATATGCTTCTAGGTATGTGGAGTTTAGTAAGTGTGTTGAATCAGCATATCTTCATTTGGGGAAGGCCTATTTGGGTGTAAATCTTCCAGGGCTATTGCCCAACAGACTTGTTTTTGTAGCTTGCTTACAAGCCCTGGTTATGATTGCCCACCTTCATCAGAATGTGGATCAGAAGGACCTTCACATGAATCCAGTCTATAGGATTTATCCTTGTTGTCCTTGTCCCTTGTGGCCAAGCAAAACCAACAGCTGCCTATAACACTTTGAACTGAGGCAAATATCTAAGTCACTCAAGTGGAAGTCATGGAGCAAGCAACTGTGAGAGTCCGCCTCACTTTCTCTGAGCTACTAATAATTTATCTTTGGAACTTCTGCCACCAGCAGCACCAATATAATAGGAAAGCTTAAGGAAGGAACAAACACATTGTGGCCCTTCATAAAATTATCTACCTGTAAGTTCTAATGGTGAAGGGTTGGAGGATACATAGCTATGATATACTGAACAAACTCTCAAAACTTGGTGAGAGACCTTTCAATTAGTTTATAGGTAAGCATAAGGGGAGAAGGGAAGGAAGTGTAAGATTTCAGCAGGCCATCTTTTGTCACGGAATAAGATTCATTCTCATGGGGTCCCAAGGGTACTCTGTTAGCGAATACCCCAAAAACTTGAACTTCACCCATAGACAAAGTCCTAGACTCTGAACTGTCTTTGTCTTTCTGGTCCAGGTCTGATAAATCTTTGATTATTGCTCTCTAGAACCCAACAAGTGGTAAAGAGAGAAGATAGGAAGACAGGGCACTGTAAGTGTGAATGACAATGAATAGAGGAGGAGAGGTCCTTCAAACAGAAACAACAGAAAGGGAGGGAGAGCACCTCCATCAGTGTTCTCATAGTCGTGGATGAGTACCTAGCCCATGAGACACTGCACATGTGGTGAGGCCCACCGCAGCCACCCAAAATTTACGGGCTTCATCTCTAGTCACTCTTGCACACAATGATACTGTACTTTGGTATCTTCTAACAACTCCATGTCCACCTTAGTCTCATCTTTCTATCCTCTTATCTATTCACTCCTTCCCATGTGGTCAGCCAGATGGACCTTCCTACTCCTACACCTTTGTTTATGATCTACGCTTGATTCCTCTTTTCTGAAATGATTCTTACTAGTAGTAACAGATCCATTATCTTGCCTCTGATTTTGTCATTTGCCTTTCCCTTGCCTGCCCTCATAGGAAGCCTGGATTACAGAATCTTCACATCTGGGCCCAGTCTCCTAAACCCAAAGTGAAAAAGCTTAGAACAGTGACAATTGAAAAGACAGTCTCCAAGTGGGGGGTGGCACATGCCTGTAATCCCAGTACCTGGGAGGATGGGAGGTTTGAGGCCAGGCCCAGATACTTAGTGAGATCCTTGGTAACTTACCAAAATGCTGTTTGAAACAGCATTTTTATTTTGAAAACAAAAAGTAAAAAGGGCCGAGGGTGTAGCTCAGTGGTAGAATGCCACTGGATTCAATCCCTAGTACAATTAAAAAAAAGAAAAAAGAAATCAAAACTTATCAAATAATGGTGGGAAATGCTGCAGAATCTTTAACACAAAGATGAAAATCTGCCAGTGCCATCACGATTTCACATAACTCCCCAAAATGCATGTAGCAATGTAATAATTGCATTTCTTTGTACAAAGAACTCTTGTTAAATTGATATAGTTTTATTCAAAACAGCATGAATTCGAAGTAGCTGTTTCTCTCTAGTTGACTTAAATGTGTTACTGATCTTAAATAAAATATCAGATAATATATACATAGAGTTCTTTTTTCATAGTTCTTTTAATATAAAATTAACAAGATATTACTCAATTATTTAGTTTTCTGGTAATGTGCCCATAAAACTTTCACAAAAATAATGTGTGTCCATGATTCTCATCTGACATGCAGTGAAACTCCAATTTTGGGAGTTTGAGTAACTTCTTCAGGCAGCAGAGTCAGTGATGTTTCATGTGTTTAACCACTATGTGATAAAGCTGAGACTGGTGTTGGCTCTGACCAACTAGTGGGTTAGAGTATGTGTAGAGATGGAAGGAGAAAGCTGGATGTGGTGGTGCATGCCTGCCATCCCAGTACTTGGGAGGCTGGGACAGGAGGATCACTGGTTCAAGGCCAGCTTCAGCAACTTAGCAAGCTGAGACCCTGTTACAAAATAAAAAATAAAATAGGGCTGGGGGTGTTTCTCAGAGGTAGAATACTCCTGGGTTGAATCTTCAGAAGCACACACTTAAAAATGAAATAAAAAGAAGGAAGGAGATCAGTACACTACTAGAACATTCAAGCCACAGGGTGTCAAGCAGAACTGGTGTGGACAGACTGCTGGCCTCAGAGGGGCCCATCAAGGGGTGTTGTGAAAGTGAAAATAAAATGCAGCTGTGGGGAGGACTGGAAGGAACTGTAGAGGAAGAGACCTGCCCTGGAATACTCCAGTGGTGGCTGTGGAGTTGCATTGGTATTTGCAGTCAGCCACTGTCAAACTGTGGGATGTTTTGCAGGGCATTTCTGAGCCCCAGTTCTTTTATTTGTAAAGTGGAATGCCAAGCTAAAATTTATGCTAGAGAGCTAGTGACTGTACTGGAAAAATCAAGTCCAAAGATAATTGTGAGGCAATGGAAGTGTTAATTACCTTGACTTAGTCCTTCCCCGATGTATACATATATCAAAACATCATGTGTATGCCATAAATATATACAATTTTATGCCAATTTAAGAAAACTGCAAAACAAAGATAATAATGCTTTATCTCATAGGATTGTTGTGGAGACTGAGTAAAATTATGTGAAAGTGCTCTGTAAACAGTATGGCATTGTACAAATACTGTTTATTACCTTGTGTATGCCATAGAAAATGAAAAAAGAAAAGAATATCTTTTTCTAATTATGAAAGAAGGAAAAGTTAATGATAGAAATTACAAGACACATGTGTTAAATTAAATTAAATTTGGTCTGAGGATGCCTCTGTACCTACTACATAACAACCTGCAAATTAGTACTTATGAAAACCAAAAGCCCACTTAACACTGTATGTTGTAACCCATCATTGCATCATTGGGTGTCAGCCAATCAGAGCAGCTGAGATCCAGCCAGTCGTAGTCTGGCGATGGATCAGATCATGTTCAAATCAGGCAAATGCTGAGCTGTAACCAATCCAGTTGTTCAGTTCTTCACTTTCACTTTCTCTCTATAAGTGCTGCCTGCCCACTTTATGAAGTGGAGGCTCTGAGCCTCTTCTGGTTCTCAGGGCTGCCCAGTTAAGTTCTCGAACAGGGCACATTTTGTGTGTGTGTGTGTGTGTGTGTGTGTGTGTGTGTGTGTGGGCGTGCGCGTGCGTGCGTGCGTGCACACGTGCGCATGCTGGCAATTGAACCCAGGACCTCACGCATGCTCAGCTGGAATTCTACCACTGAGCTACACCTTCAGCCCACTGATTTAAATATGAATTTTTAAAATTTAATTTGCAGCCGTGCGTGGTAGTGCACGCTTGTAATTCCAGTACTTGGGAGGCTGAGACCAGAGGATACGGGTTTGAGGCCAGCCTCAGCTACTTAGTGAGGCCCTGCACAACCTAGTGAGACCCTGTTTCAAAATAAAGAATAAAAAATCGGACTGGGGATGTAGCTCCAAGGTAGAATGCCCCTGCGTTCCATCCCCAGTGCCGCAAAAAAAAAAAAATTAATTTGCTGAACATTTTTCTTTGAACATGTACATATTGAAAGTAAGTTAAAAGTTACAATTAAACTCACGACTTAAAATATTTTAAAAATGACATTGGAAAGTTTTCCTCTGTGTTTGTGTATGCCTGTCTATATTTTAGTTATCATACAGTGTATTCTAGATACTGCTAAATCTACTTTTCTTTTTGTTTAATAGCATTTTCCATATTTCTGACTACCTAGTTTCTAAATAAGGTAAAAAAGAGGTGTTAATCCCAGAAACACAGACAACTTTTATAAGAAAAACATTTTTAAAGTCATCTATTGGCAAGTATGTACTAGTAGCTGCTGGCATTTTTGTTACCTTGCCAAGGACTGTAAGGAAGTATTAAAAAACATATCCAAAAAGTATTAAAAAACATATTCAAATCAAAAGCCAATATGATAATTTTTAAAAAATGCATACAGACAAACAAAACCCTTTGCTATATAGTAAAGATTATAGGAAACTACTAAGAATTTGAAATGTATTGTGAGGTATTGATGTCTAATTATTGTAAAAGATGAAATAAAGTACAAAGAAAATCTTATTAAAATTAAAAAGCTCACCCTATAACTTAATGAGTAGTAAGGAATGTCGACATCAAAGCTTTGCCAGCACCTGCTAGGTCAGCGACTCTATGCACAGTGTCCTTGACCTTTGGAGAGGAAGTAGATCTAGATTCTTTCTGGAAATATACATCTTGCACAAGGCTGGAAAATGAAGATCTGAATTTTATGGGAAGCCCTAGTTATATACAAGTCTGGTACAAATAAAGAATTTCCTTATAAATGGGTATTTGATGTAAGCTAGACTGTCCACCTCAGGGCTTCAAACTGACTTCAAATGTCCTTTATATTCTTCAGGTGACTGACACTAGAGTGCATTAAAGTCCCAGGAGCAGGCATGTTCCTTGACCAAGGGAGCTGGATGAATACATATTAATTATGCTAGGCATATCCATGTTTGTATAATAAGCAACCTCTAAACTCAGTGATTTAAAAAAACAATGGGTTTATTATTTTTCAATAAGTCTGAAATTTGTGCAGTATGTGTGTTGCTGACCTACAAAGGCTAAAGGCTAGAAGGGCCTGGCCATTCATATTCATTCTCTCTCTCTCTCTCTCTCTCTCTCTCTCTCTCTCCCTCTCTCAGCTGCTATGTCTTTCCAGTATTTTCTTCAACATGGCAATCGAGAGTTTAACTTCTTACATGGCAGCTCAGGAGTTCTAGAGAATTTCAGGAGGAATACTCAACCCTATGAAATAGTGATCACTAATTATATCCATATTACAAAACAGGAAGCAGAGAATGGGAAGAAGCTGTGCAGCTTCTTTAGGTCTACCTTTGGAAGGCCTGGAAATGCATCTTTTGGGGGGTCTGGGAAATCCCTAAGGCAGCCCAGATTTGCACAGAGAAGAATGGGTCTCTCCCTCTCAGTGGGGGGAGTAAATAGCACAGTATGTGAGGCCTTCATTAGTCTTCCTCAAATTTTCATACCAAAAACAAAAATATGCTTTTCTTTGGAAGGACTGAATGAGTGCAGAGGACTATGACACTGAATGTGAGGATTCATCCTAATTTCTTGACTGATTTAATTTAAATTTAAAAGCAAAAGGAAAGCATGATTTATAGTAGCATTTTCTCCAGCTTGTCTTTTGAATGCTTTGAATCTAACAGCTCTCAGTTCCTAAAATAACTGGTCTTTGGAGACACTGATTTACAAATTCAAGAAATTCCTTCCCCATTGTATAGCTTTTTTCTTTGTGCTTAAACAACACACAAGCTGACATAATTTATAAAAATATCAGAATTATGAGATGTTTTATGTTTTAGAGATCAAAGTCTTAATTGTATTTGCTCCTCTCCACTAAACCATAACTAATAGTGTCAATAGGCTGAAACTAAAGTTTTTTGTTATTGATTTAATACTATCAGATGTTATCTGCACAGGAAATTACTTGACACCTATTTAAATTACTACTGAATATCAGTGATGTTGTGGCAGGTGCAGAGCAAAATGAAGTGAATGAAAGGATGACAAATTTAACGAAAGCCAGAAATTGAGGAGTGTCTTGCTCATAGGTTATAGTACAGCAGTGGAAAAATGAAACATTAAAGGAAGAATGAATTAGTCTCAGCAATAGTTCCATGGTTTACAGAAGCAATATTTGAACTGAAAGAAAAATAGAGGCAATTTACCATTTTACATGATGATACTTCCACTCCTTTGAGTTTTCTCTCCCTCGGCTCCCTACACCTCTGCCTTACTTAAAGAAATAAGAGTAAAGAAGATACTTGTTTTATCGTAGTTGAAATTAGGTCATAGATCAGAAAAATATCCCATTTACTATTTTAGACTGCCTTGATAATTGTCTTTATCTTCTCTTTATGAAGACTGACTACAGCCTACATTATGAAAAGAATCCTAGCTGCTTTCCAAAGGGTACCTTCCTGTTCTGTCCTTTTCTTACATAGTTATTATTATTATTATTATTATTATTACTACTACTACTATTGAAACGGGCATTTTCTTTCCAGGGTTCTCGTCTACGAAGTACAAAGAATGACACCCGCAGACAACAGAAAGGTGAGCAGTTTATTGTAAAGAGAACGGGGAAGGGAAAAAAAGGCAGAAAACTATTGCGGGCCATGGGGACCCTGGAAAGTAGCCCAAGCCATGTGGCATCAGTTGCAAACTGATTTCTCCAAAAGTCCACGTGATCCTCCAAATAGAGGTGCAGGTCACCCCAAGGGGGCTCGGTCTGCCTCGATGTCCAGCGGAGGCCTTCCGGTCACTACCCGAGAACTGGGCCAAGTGCCGTCAATTACACACCACCTTTTCTCAAAGCCAACGCGACCTGCAAGAGAGAGGAGAGCTCCCAAAAGGAAAGGGCTCCCGAGTGGGAAAGACCGTCTAGAGTGGCTGGTCTAGGGGTTCACATACTCGAGTCTCCTTTTCCAGTTGGGGTCTCAGAGGCAGTTTCCTGGGATTTGCATAGTGTCCTTCTTTGAGTCTCCTTCTCTCCATTGGGGCTGCGGAAGCTGTTCCTGGACTCTCCTGGGATTGCCTATCAGCAGGAACAACTGGAGTTTTGTGAAGCTCTGGCCACTTTCAGGAGGCTTTTGATCTCATTATCACTTTTCAGGAGTTTTGGAAGTTAGTACTTGTTTGATCAGGTTATGGGTAGATGATTTCATACCATGCCTTGTCCCGAAGCAGAGCAGGCATTTAAAAGGTTAAAACAGGCAGTTTCTTACAAAGCCCACGCTCTGCAAAGCAGGCTGTCAGCATGGCAGTGAGATAAGATAAATATGACACCTAAAAGTTACAAACCCCACAGAGAGGTTAAAGAATTAAAGAAACACCCTCTTGTAGTCACCGGTGGTATTAGAACAATGAGCAAGATTTGTCTATTAATTTAGTAACAAAAATAGAAATGTTAAAACTTAGAAGGCCATGGGCTTGGGAAAAGCTGAAAGAAACATTATCCTCTCATGTAGACACTGACAAGGCAGGCTCATCAGCACCTGCATTCAGTGGGCAAAACAGAGATAACTAGGGGGCCAAGGTCTGTGAGCATGACAATCAGGCCTGGGAAGGACAAGATAAGACAGCAAAAAAAATTATTCACTTTTCTACCATGGCCCTTGGCCCTATCCGCCTACTTTTTATACCTCCTCCTCCTCCGTCTCCTCATTATTATTATTATTATTATTATCATCATCATCATCATCATCATCATTATTGTTAATTATTATTTTGGTACTGGGGATTGAGCCCAGGGGCATTCTACCTCCCAGGTATACTCCCAGCCCTATTTTATTTTTTATTTTGAAATGAGCTCTTCCTAAGTTGCTAGGGGTCTCGCTAAATTGCTGAGGCTGTCCTTGATCCTGCAATTTCCCTGTCTTAGCCTCCCAAGTACTGGAATTACAGATGTGTGCTTCCCTGCTTGACTTGATATCTGATATTGTTTAGTGCTATTGTACTCTTCAGTTATTCAAAAGATACTCATTTAAACCTATGAGGTTGTACTAAAATAGCAGGGTTATGTAATTCTATCTATAATGGAGCCACAACTTATGTGGTATTCACTATATCCCATGTACTATTCTAAGTACTTTACTATAATAATGGCTTGTATCCTTACAACAACTCTATGATATAGTGATCATTAATTATATCCATATTACAAATGAGAAAACGGACACTGGATGATTAAGTTAATTGCAAAAAACATTACTCAAATAGCAAGAGGCAGAACTGAGATACAAACCTAGGCAGTCTGAATTGAAAACCCAAGTTCTTAAACTACCTCCTAAAAGGCTCAAAGAGCACATTGGTATAGGAAACTATTAGATTCCAACAGAGAAGGAATTATCTTTGCCCAGGTTCACATTTAATGAAGAAAATCATGGCTTTTTAGAGCCTTTTCAAATCTCAAGTCATTTTTTCCTGCTGCATGGTCCATTGCAGCAGTATGAAGCAGTCTGGGACGAGGGGTGGAATATGGGATCACATCTAACCTTTGCTTTGCGAGATGTAGTGAGAGGCAGTCTCAGCTGCAACAGCTACTCCAGCAGGTGGAATGTGGTTTCTAGATTTGTTGGCTCTGGGCAGATGTAGTTGCAGGATGTGCTCAGCATCGTGTAACACATGGAGGGTCCTGGGCTGGGCAGGTCAGGAGCTGGTGATACTTGGAGATTAAAGGGAATGAGCAGTTGTCACTGGAGAACCACTTGTTGATGAGCAGGTGTGGAAACGGGTGAGTAGGAACAGAATTGGTATAGAGACACGTGTCTATTGTTTCTGCCAATTTTGTAGTTGAGAATGGAATTGTATCATTCACTCAATCAAGTGAATTTTAAATAAATGGAATAAATATTATATAGCATTGTGTATCCAGATTTGCTCTAGATTCATGAGACACTGTTTTAATCAGAGCCTCATTTTTGTTTTATTATGCATTTTAATATCAATTATCGAATGTAACATATTTTCATATGTGTATTGATCATTTGTGTTTCTTCTACAAACTTTATATTTATTTCCTTTGATCATTTTTATTGAAATGTTAGTCTTTTCCCATTGACTTATAAGGCCAAATCAAATGCAGTTTGGTTCCAATTCAAGTATAAAAATATTTAAGAGCCTTACAAAGTTATGCCAGTGTTGGTGATGATTTGAAAAGACTCACTAATTGTTTCATTCAAGTATTGATTCATGAAACAATCATTGGGGTTCTATTATGTGTTTAGACTCAAACATTCTGGCAAGCACTGGGAGCTGCAACAATAAGATGCTGTTTCCACTGTCAAGTTGATCACAGACCAGTAGCAGAGAAAAAAAAATGAAACAAGCAATTATAACTAAACCTCATTTTACTATTAAACAGACACACTTTCCTTTTTTACTTAGCATTCATTCATCTTTCCTAATTGAAATACTACCCCCACTTTTGTGTGTGTGTGTGGCAGGCAGTACTGGCCTCCCAGCATGAATACCTGAACAGCACAGTACTTCATTTCTTTTTGTTCTCAGCAGCAAAGGGTTGATCATTTGGTGCTGATAAGATACTCACAGGTGGGCATGGCGCATACTTGTAATCCCAGTACTTGAGAGGCTGATACAGTGAGACAGGAGGATCACAGGTTCAAGACCAGCCTCACTAGCAAGACCATGTTTCAAAACAAAAAAATAAAAAGGACTGGGGATATAGCTTGGAGGTAGAATGCCTCTGGGTTCAGTCCCAGTACAAAAAAAAAAAGATACGTCTCATATCCAGGACTTTGAATCTTTTCTCTTTTTTATTGGTGCATTGTAATTATATGTCATAGTGAGATTCAAAATGATACATTCATATGTGTACACAAGATCTCTTGGTCTGCTTTCCTCCCCCCACCACCCTCCCTCATCCCTTCCTATAGAAGACAGAGAGATGAAGTAATCACTTTAACAATCCTAGGTACATTCATGAAGCTATCAATTCCAACTTCAATATTATTAATGGGGAGGGGGAGGAAGTAGGGCAGGATCCTGAAGGAAATACACCAAGTGCCATGTATATGTATGCTTCTACCACACTAAACCTCAATATTATGTGTGGTTATAATGCACCAATCAAAGTATGTTAAAAATAAATCAGAAATAGGGAATGCTCCCAAATCTGCACCTTTCTGAACAATGATATACCACAAGTGGAAAATTCCACACCTGATTTATGCTATAAGGCAGAGTCAAAACACAATTGCATTAAAAGTTATAGAAAATTACCTTCAGGCTATGTGTATTAGGTATATTTAAAATACAAATGAATTTCATGCATGGACTTGGGCCCCTTCTCTAAGATATATCATTATATAAATGCCAATATTCCACACACAAAAAAAGTCTGAAATAAATACTTCTGATTACAAGCATTTCAAATCAAGGATATTTATATTATTAGTATTGATATACATTAAATTATTAAGAGAAAAAATAGGCTTATGTTTTTTCTTCCTGATTTTGAATACCCTTTTATGTAGACATATAATTAAAATACCCAAAATAAAACATTGTGAATATAATGAAATATGATATTTTATATGAATATAATAATATATATAATATATGTTATTATATTTATGTAATTTCATTGTATGTTATATGTTATATGATTACATTATATGTTGCATAATCACATAATATTTTATGTGAATATAAAATAAGAACTATGTTATTCACTGATTATATTATCAGAAGAACCAATTTTAAGCAAAAATAAGATTTTTCTTTATGGTGGTTCTTATATCTATGGAAGACATATTATTTGTTTTATTTTTTAATCCAAATTCTGATTACTTAGGTAAATATCTGTAATTTACAAAAGTTATTAAGCTGTATGTGAATGATTTACTCAATTTTATGTTTCATATTGATAAAACTTGAATAAAATATTATATAAAAGAAGTTTGTTTTATATTTGACCTTTAGCAAAACAAGAATAACAAATAAGCTGCTTTTGGGTTTTTTAGTGAAAAATGAAAGTGTAAAAATGTTTGCTTTATTTTAGTACATTTTATTGGATGTAGTATCAGCAATATACTTCATAAATCATGAATATAGAGTTTAACTAATTTTTCTAAACTGAACATATCCATTTAAATCTGGATCAAAGTTGGGCGTGGTGGCACACTCTTGTAATCCCAGTACTAGGGAGGCTGAGACCAGAGGATGTGGGTTCTCAGCTGGCCTTAGCTACTTAGTGAGGCCCTCCACTACTTAGTGAGACCCTGTTTCAAAATAAAGAATAAAAAATAGGGCTGGGGGTGGAGCCCAGAGGTAGAATGTCCCTGGGTTCAATCCCTGGTACCACCAAAAATATATTTCTATATATTTTTCAAAAAATAGAATATTTCTCAAAAAATTATCAATATTTATAAAAAAATAAAATATTTCTAGTATTCCAGAATTTTAAACAGCTCCTATATACTCTGGTATTATTATTCACAGTTCTGACTTCTAACATCAAAAATTACCTGTTTATACATATGTATAGTAATAAATATGTATGATTTTATCTCTGTTTTCTTTGTCAACATTATTGTTACCATTTTGGTGGTCACCATGAGATCTTTTCCTTAGCCTAGATAGATATCATGAGCCAGGAAATAAAGAGCCAGGACAAGCAGTTGGAATTTAGTGCAGGGCAAAAAAAGATTTATTATAAAAAACAAGAGTAACAGTGCCATATCTCAAAGGTGTTGGGGAGAGAGAGAGGAGAGAGAGAGAGAGAGAGAGAGAGAGAGAGAGAGAGAGAAGCATCACACCTCTGAGGAGACACTATGGAGTAGAGTGCTGATGCCCCCTAGACCTCTGGATCTTAAATATGGTTTGTCCTATCTGGTGAATAATTTTGTTGTTGTTGTTGTGTTGTTTTTTTTTTCAGCTCTTCCTAGACCCGTAGCCTTCTAAGTTTTAAGGTTTGTAACTTTCTTAGTGTTGGCCTTCATCTTATCTTTGTTGCCATGCCAACCCAGCAGGCTGGGACAGAAGAAGCCCAAACAGCAGGCTGGGAAGTGTAAGAAGCAGCTTATTTTAACCTTATAATGCCTGCTCTGCTTCAGGACAGTGCATGGTATGAGATCATCCATAACTGAATCAATTGCTAGTGATACTCATCATCTTATAATCATAATTGTTCCATTTTGTTGCTGTATAATATTCTACTGCATCAGTATACTGAATTTTATTTATTTACTTAGTGTTGGTAGATATTTGGTTTGGTTCCAAATGGTGCGTGAATGTCTGGATGCATATCTTTTAGTGTGTGTGTGTGTGTGTGTGTGTGTGTGTGTGTGTGTGTATTAAACACACAGGTACAAACATATTAGGAATAAAATTGCTGTCATAGGATCCAAAATATACAAATTTAAAAATAATGAAACTGAAGGACATATTTAGGAACAGAAAGGAATTTATAAGACAATTACAAGATTCAAAATGTTCTCCCCAGAGAATATCCTCCCCCAGCGTGTAGCTTAAAGCTCCAGCTGCTTGTTTCAGCATCATCACTTAGCCTTGGAGGAACATTTACATTCCTACCTGTGCGACATTGTCTCTATTTACATAGGCTCTGAACTGGCTCCCATGCTCTTGAGACAAATTAAAATTGAAATCCAGGAAGAATTGACAGGCTGTTCCCTAGAACTCTGATCAGCTCTAATGATGTTACAATACATGTGGGTGCTCAAGCCCAGCACAGGCTGTCTGCCTTTTGAGAACTGAAGCCCGAGCGAGCAGTTTCCCCAAAGTGCTTCTCTTGATGTGCTCCGGGAAGCCTTGACGTTCCACATTAATGCAGGAAACAACTGCAGCTTTTGTACTACTTGATTCATTGCTGTGTTTGAATTTTGTTTTTTTTTTAATGTGCTTTTATTGGTGCATTAGAGTCTCACATCACAATGGAAATCAAGTTGACATTAACGTACATGCACGCAGCACTTGGTGCCCCCTGCCCTCCCCCCAACACAGAGTACTAAGATTGACATTGGTATATTCTCATATGTAAATTTGGTCGATGGTAGAAATTCCATTAATGAACTTCATTCTTCCCCTTCCCCTTCCCTTAGTTCAGTTCCCTGTCTTCACTGAGGCTTCTCCACTGCTGTCTGGAGGCCCTTTTGTATCCTCATTGCTCCCTAGCTTGCGCATATTAGAGAAGACATGTGACCCTTCTTTTTCTGTGATTGACTGATCTCACTTAACATTATGTTCTCCAGGTCCTTCCATTTTCTTGTAAATGCTGTTATTTTGTTCTTTTTTATTGCTGAGTAGAATTCCACTGTGTGTATTTCCCACAATTTTGTAATCCATTTGTCTGTTGATGGACATCTAGGTTGGTTCCATAATTTGGCCACTGTGAATTGTGCTGCTACAAAAATAGGTATGCATATATTACTTTACTTTTCTGGTTTCATTCCCTTTGGTATGATACCCAGTAGTGGTATAGCTGGGTCATATGGTGGATCCATTCTCAGTTTTCTGAGGAATCTCCACACTGTTCTCCATAGTGGTTGGACTAGTTTACATTCCCACCAACAGTGTAGAAGAGTCCCTATTTCCCCATATCCTCGCCAACATTTGTTGTTGTTTGACTTCTTGATGATTGCCATTCTATAACTGGGGTCAGATGAAATCTTAGAGTAGTTTTGATTTGCATCTCCCTGATTGCTAATGATGTTGAACAATTTTTCATGTATCTATTGGCCATTTGTATCTCTTATTTTGTGAAGTGTCTATTCATTTCAGTTGCCAACTTCTTGATTATATTATTTGTGTTTTTAGTGTAGAGTCTTTTGAGTTCTTTGTATATCCTAGATGTTAGACCTCTGTCAGAGGGATAGCTTGCAAAGATCTTCTCCCATTCCATAGGCTTTCTCTTTAGGTTCTTGGTGGTTTCCTTTGATGAACAGAAGCTTTGTAGTTTAATGCTATCCCACTTATTAATTCTTGTTTTAATTTCCTGTGCTTTGGAGGTCTTGTTGAGGAAATTTCTATCTGTGCCTATATGTTGGAGTGTTGGACCTATGCCCTCTTCAGGTAATTTCACAGTCTCTGGTCTAACTTCCAGGTGTTTGATCCATCTCGAGTTGACTCTTGTGCAGGGTGAGAGGTAAGGATTTAGTTCCATTTTTCTACAGGTAGATAACCAGTTTTCCTAGCACCATTTGTTGAAAAGACTGTCCTTTCTCCAGTGTATGTGTTTGGCACCATTGTCAAAATCAATTGGCTATGTTTGTGGATTTGTTTCTGTGTCTTCTATTCTGTTCCACTGGTCTATGTGTCTGTTTTTGTGCCAATTCCATGCTGATTTTATTACTATAGCTCTGTAGTATAATTTGAAGTCCGGGATTGTGATGCCTCCTGCATGGTTCTTGTTGCTGAGAATTGCTTTAGCTATTCTGGGTCTTTTGTTTCTCCATATGAAATTAATGACTGATTTTTCTAGATTTGCAAAGAATGAAGTTGGTATTTTGATAGGGATTGCATTGACTCTGTAGATCATTTTTGGCAGAATGGCCATTTTGATAATGTTTATTGTGCCTATCCAAGAGTAGAGATCTTTCCATCTTCTAACATCTTCAATTTCTTTCTTCAGTGTTCTATAGTTTTCATTGTAGAGGTCTTTTACCTCTTTGGTAAAGTTTATTCCTAGGTATTTGATTGGTTTTGAAGTTGTGAATGGAATTGTTTTCTGGATTTCTTTCTCAATGGATTTATGGTTGGCATATATGAAAGCTACTAACTTTCTTAGGTTGATCTTGTATCCTGCTACTTTGCTGAATTTGTTAATCAGCTCTAGTAGACCTTTGGTTGAGTTCTTTGGTTCTTCTAGATAGAGGATCATGTCATCTGTGAATAAAGATAATTTTAATTATTCTTTTCCTATTTGAATTTCCTTTTTTATTGGTGCATTGTAATTATACATTTTTATATATGTCAGGGTATGAATATCATACATGCACACATTGCACATTTAGCCCTCCCTCCAATCCCACCCTAATCCCTCCCCCTTCCCTCCCTTTCATGCTTTGGATAGTGATTGAGTCTTATAAGTTTGTGTATGTACATCATGTGCTATAGTGTGTTTCCCTCCCTCCCTCCCAACTCCCTCAGTTAGGTCACCTTCTTTGTCCATCTAAAGATTTCTTCTTCCCTTCTAAGTCCCTTCTAAGTCCCATTCTATCTAGCTCCCACAAATTAGGGGGAACATCCGATTTTTTACTCTTAGTGACTTACTAATGTCACTGAGCATGATGTTCTCTAGTTCTCTCCATTTCCCTGCAAATGATGTGATTTTGTTCTTCTTTGTGGCTGCGTAAAATTCCATTGTGTACATATCCCATAGTTTTGTGATCCATTCATCTGTTGATGGACACCTTGGCTGGTTCCAAAGTTTGGCAATTGTGAATTGTGCTGCTATAAACATAGATACACATGCATTAGTCT
>PVJS01009641.1:0-17709 GCA_004027185.1 Glis glis
TGTGTGTGTGTGTTTTGCTGGGGACTGAACACAACACAGGAGCATTCTACCTCCGACTGACACCCCTAGCCCTATTTTATTTTTTATTTGGAAACAGGATCTCGTTAAGTTTCAAACAGCCTCACTAAGTTGCTGAAGCTAGCTTTGAACCTGCGATCCTCCTGTCTCAGTCTCCCAAGTACTAGGAGTACAGACATATACCACCATGCCCAGCTGAGGATTGCTGCTCTCAAAGAGGGAAAGACCTGGGTCTTCAATGGTGTTGCCAATCTATATTACAACAACCTTGAGATTATCCTACCCCATTGCTGGCAAAGATACTTGGATCCTCTGTTAAATGCTGTCAAAAGTTTTCTTTTGGAAATAGCAAATATTTCTGATGCTGAAGTCTATGTTTCTGTCCCCAATATGAAGGCCATCAGATATAGCACCTTTTCTCATTGTTCTTCTCAAAGCAATGATCTCAGCAGCCACTACTAATTAATTGGAGTTAATATGTGAGATAGAAATCTGTTTGCTATTTTTGCTCTAGGGCAAAAGAACACAAGCATCTGCTTTGCCACAATCTCCCCCACAAATATTTTCCTCCCAGTGGTCCTAGCTAACAATTGGAAAGTGTTCCTATAAAATCAACAACACATCAGTACCCATGACACTAGCCCACAGAAGTAATTTGAACCAGCCTGCATCAGAAGAACAGGTTTTCTCCATACCTAAGGATGTAAAAATGTGCTTATTTTTCAAGGGTTGATTCATGCTTAGAAGGGAAGTCAGTCACATGGCAATCTTTATTTTGAATATAATGGAGCAAAAAATGCTCTTTTATTAATCTGATGTACATTAAATATCTTTGCAGCTGTTACATGAATGTTAGTTATCTGGCATATAAATGTATACACACTTCCACACTGGATAGATTTATGCTGTACACGAGCCATCCCACATGGAGCATGCCCTTTCACACGGATACGCATGGCTGTCTTGGGATATTTGTGAAAACACACTTGGTCCAACATTTTGGCAATCAGAAATCAGACACAGAGGAGCATACCAGAAAGATGAGTTCACAGCAGTATCAGCTGCATTTAAGATGAAAACTCCAGAAACCTGAAATGGAATTTACTGGGGTACACACATGCAGCACATATATACAGTACAGTAGGGGTAACTGGGATACATACAGCAAGAGAGCTTACAGAGCATTAAAAATAGAAAAGAGCACAAAGCAAAACATCCATATACCAAGACCAAGGGCAGGACCGTTGCCAAGAGCTCATTGCAAAAGAGTGGACAGTAGGGTTAGCAAGTGTCCAAAATGGAAGGGCACCTGAAAGAAACTCTCTAGGATTTCATTTGTGACAACTAGGTATTAACAGAGGACATACGGTCTGTTCAATGTGTTCCTGGGTCAGGGGCAAGATACACAGCCACACTTTGAAAAATATCTATCCTGAAAGAACATTTCTTTCTTTCTCTCTTTCTCTCTCTTTTCTTTCTTCTTTCTTTCTTTCTTCTTTCTTTCTTTCTTTCTTTCTTTCTTTCTTTCTTTCTCTGATTTAGGACATAGATTCAGTACAATAAATGTGTGACAATCACAGTGGAAATTAAATTATCCAATCCATTGAGCTCTCTCTAGACAGCCCTGTTGAACATCAAAGGCAAGGACAGAGTTTCCTTCTTGGACAACTACTCGTGTGTCAGAGGGGAGACACTTTGTAATTTCAAACTAGTTTGTTTTTATTTGAACAGCATAAAATAGCCAGTTTACTGCACATTCTCCCTGAAGGACCAATACCCAAAGAAAGCAGTGGATTCCCTCCACTGTGGGTCCTATTCTGAGTCAACCGGCACAAATGCAGAGAGAACCCCTATGTGTACCAAGGTCGAGCTTGCTCAGTCTTTCCTTCCCTCTGGCTTATGGGCAATGTTGATCGCAAACCTGTGGGCCTCAATTCCCGGTGGCCTGGGTCTCTGAGGTGGGAGGCCAAGTATTCTGTAGGGCTTTAGACAGGGATCTGCTGGCAAATGTTTGACAACCTCTGGGAGAGTAGGGTAAGAGGAGTCTGCTCTGTAGCATTGTCCATTTCTGTGGTATAAATATTCCCACCCTGGCTGATCTCAAGCTTCAAACATGGTGTCCCTGAGCCCAGCCTGGGGAATCCGCGCTCAGCAGTATTTCATTACACAGGTACAAATATAATAGGCATATATTGCTTCAAGGGCATACTTAATAGCAAAACATAGCAAAATAAGTAGGATGTGATGAGTTTTGAAAATGTATATTAACTTTGTTTTTACATGTAACTTATTTAACTATGTTGAACTTTTAATAATGGCTGTGTTTCTCAACTGGCTCTCAAAATTCCTGAAAAGTTCGACAACTGGCTCTGATGAGCTGTTTTAAGCCTGTTTCAGCCCATTGCTGGCGTTTGATGACTAGCCACTGTGAACAGGCTGGCCAGACTCTCTCCAGGCATCTGAAGGCTGCTTAGGACTCTGCAGCCCTGCTGCCGGGGGTGGTTGCTCACTTGATGTTAAACCTTATCTGAATCTCAACCAAGGGCCCACAGCTGCTTTCTCTTCCTTCTGGTTCTGGGCATTCTTGGCTCAAAGGGAAGCACGAATGTGGTAGGGTAGGCAGAGAGGGGGCAACCTTGAAATTTCGGCATGAGGGCTGAATGAAAGACCCAGCCAGCAGCACCAAGTGGGACCCACTGCAGCCATGGAGAGGTGAGGCACTGTCTACCTCCCACGAGCCCATGAATCCTGCATACCTGGCTGGGGAGATGTCCTCATCTTTCAAGAATCAAAGGCTGAGCTGTCAGACTTCTGCCCCAGAGACGGGCCGCTCTGCTTGCCTGCCATCTGTGCTCATCCTATCAGGGTAAAGGGTTGAGAAAGCAGGTGGGAATCTATCCCTGGTCAGGAAGCTGTGTAGAGTCAACAGTCTAGTGCTCACCACCACCCACCCAGACATGCCTGTTCCCCAAGTTCTCCATCCTCTGTGCCTCCATGACAGGCATGGATGGGCATATTCATTAGTTCCAAGTGCCCCAGGAAAGGTTGGCCTTGGTTTTGAACACTTAGAGATGGCAAGAGGAGGAGAAGAAGGGAAACAAAAAGGAAAAGAAGAGAGTATGTGTTGCCTGGAGGATAGAGTTGGTGGACAAAAAGGCAATTGGGGCTTTCAGAGGGTCACTGACAACCACCCTCTCTGAGCCCTGCCTCCCCTCCGGCGCCAATGGTGCCTTTGCAGCCTCAAGATACTTGGCAACAACTATGCACTGATTTTAAACTGAAACCTGAAAGTACCCCTGCCACTGGCTGTCAGAACTTGTTTTCTGGGTGGATGACCTGCAGAGGCTAGAGAGGGGGAAAGCAGCTCTAGGATGTCTGCACAGACAGTTTGACTGGGTCACAAATCTTCAACATCAGAAAGGAAACACTCTAGGAGGCAGCAGCCGGGGAGCAGCGGTCTGCTGCCAGGGTTTGCTGACTGGGCTCTGGAGAGAAAGCTCCAGCCTGCCCAGGAACAGACTTCTCAGCTCTGGTCTCTAGTTTCAGGCCCTGAAAAGAATTCCTTGGAAGAATGCAAGACTTTAAAATGAGCATGCCTAGGAAGATGGGGCTATCTTTGCTGCCGACTCTTTTCCTTGAGTGGTATCTTTGTGCAATTTCCTGCTGAAGACATTTAAAGACATATGTGCTTCTATTTTTCTCATTTTCCAAGTACTGGTTAGTAGGCCCTCCCACAAAGGCCAGCCAATCAGGGAACCATCAAACATAATCCCAATTACTGCATACTTCCTGTGCTACCCACTAGAGGTTATTACTTGTTTTAAAATTGGAAAAGTAGCACTTTATGATTATGGGGGGAAGACGTGGCTCAACATGTTATGGGGTGGGGTCAATATGAGACTGTTTTCTCTTTCATTCCCCATTTTCTCTGCTCTCACTTAAATCCTGCAAAGGATGAATTAAAGGTACCCAGTGCAGACCTCAGTACCTAGCACGTGGGAGGCGCTCAATATTTATCGAAAAGCATATGAAATAACCATGCTCTGCCCAGCTCTCTCCTCCACCCAGACCTGCCAGCCTGTATCAAGAGCCTACACAGACCCACTAACTGTATCCTTGTAACTCAAAATGCTGGGATTACGAAGCTGCATCTAGGTGCTACCTGAGAAAGATGGAAGGAAGCCCTGGCAATGGTCGGTGTCTAGTCAGTGAGAGATTGTGGATGAGGTAATGGTCAGCATTTACAGCTTCAGAAGAGCAGTACATGGAGAATGGCCATCCTATGCCTGAAACAAGGAAGGGACATGCGTCACTTCTAGGAGGTGATGACAATTTTCTTTTGTCTCCATTACATGGATTATAAGAGAAACTTTATTCAAAACATATATTTTGCTCGGTAGGAACAAAAACTAAGAAATGTATAGTTCATTTCAGAGTGCTCCACTGTGTCGATTTCATTTTGTTGTCACAACATGACTAGTGTCTTTGTAGGTTTGGTAGCTAGACTAAGTTTGGCATAGTTTGGCATGATTTGGGAATTAAAGGGAAACCTAATATACAGCCAATAGGACCCTGAGTGACAATATGCCTGTTATCTTTCTATGATTCCAGGAAAAGGCCAAATTTAGACATTCCTGGCTCCAGAGACTTTTGTGCATGGACAGGTAAAGTGTCTTACTGAAGAAATAGGTAAAGGCCATTTTGATATTAGACAGAAAAAACTGGAGAATATCATATTCTATTTTGGTTGGCAGAAGCAATCAGAAAGTATTCCCCTGGAATGCTGTGGAAATGATCCCAGAGTTTAAAATCTCTCTCTCTCTCTCTCTCTCTCTCTCTCTCTCACCCAGAGGCATTCTACTGCTGGGCTACACCCCAAGCCCTTTTTATTTTTTTATTTTGAAACAGGGTCTCACTAAATTGCTGAGGGTCTCCCTAAGTTGCTGAAGCTGGCCTGGAACCTGCGATCCTCCTGTCTCAGCTTCCCAAGTGCTGGGATTACAGAAGTGAGTCACTGCGCCTGGCTTGCCCTATTCTCTTCACAGGAACCTTATCAGTGATATCTTGGACTCTCCCTCTGTCACTAAATTTCTGAAAAACAGCTAGGGAGTTTTGGGTGAGCTCTGATTTAGTGAGATTTGCAAATCAAGGCATATTTGCTAACTTAGGTAGAATCACTGTTTGTGCTGGTCTACTTAAGGCCATGTTTCAAAAAGACAATGCCTTCCCATGCTGTCCTCTGGGTATGAGATGGGCCAGACAGCAGGACTGAATGTGATTTGGTGCTGAGAACCCAATGCCTGGCATGTAACATGGTACAGAATTCACAGTTTCAGGTAGCTGTCTATTTGGTTTTCCTACTGAGAAGATTCAGTGATAATAATAGGTGTCAGGAGCATTCTGGATTGATTCCAAAGAGCCATGGGGGATATTAGGGTCAGAAAAAGAGTTGGAAATAGACGCAAAAGTGGGTCTGTTTCCTGAGCTTTTGTTTTTGCACCAACTTTCATTTTCCTCCTTCTGTAGATGAAATGAAATGTAGTTGCATGTCCAGGTGCTAGTGGCCTGTTACACTGATACAACTGAGAGTTTCAATTTAATCCATGGTTGTTTGTTCTCTTCCTTTGTGTGTGTGTGTGTGTGTGTGTGTGTGTGCGCGCGCACGCACTAGGGATTAAACCCAGATGCATTCTACCTCTGAGCTACACCCCTAGCCTTTTTTTGTATTTTACCTTTTTGAAACAGGGTCTTGCTAAGTTTCTGAGGCCGGCCTCGAACCTGTGATCCTCCTGTTCTCAGCTTTCCAAGTACTGGGACTATTAGCATGCACCACCATGCTTGGCTCACAGCTGTATCTTAATCTCCAGCTAAGCCCTGAACAAGTCAGGCAGGCCAAACCACATACTTTGAAAACAACTTGAGCTCTCTCGTGGACAATGAAGGTGATGAACAATGAGAGGGAGGCGGAGAAGAGCACACAGAAATTCCAACAGGTGGTGACCAAGAAGGTTTGTGACCACAGACTGTCCAGGAGATTAGAAGAGATCCCTCTTGGGCCACCTGCGAGGCTTGGATTAAATGATGAGAAGGCCAAGAATGGTCCTTTTGAAGGGGACACATGGTGGCAGGCCTCATGAAGTGGGATTCCACCGGCTTATCCCATGCTCACCCAGCCCAGTGTTCAAGTGAAAGTCTGAGTCGTTGTGCCCTGCAGCTGAGGCTAAACTTTATGCATTAAAACACTCCAATAGGTAATAAAGACATTTTAAAAACTGAAGATAATCCAATAAGCAAAGTTTACTGTCAGGGAAGACGAGAGATCGTGACAGCCATGCACATTTTGACTTTTCTTTTGGGTGGGTGGATGGAGATTCTCATCTTACTTTTGAAGTTATTTCTGCACATGCCACATTCAACTAGAAGACTGATCAGGTCCTCAGATATGTCTCTTTGTTTTGTTTTTCCCCAGTGCTGGGGATTAAATCCAGAGCCTCACACATGATAGGTAAGTGCTCTGTCACTGAGCTACATCCTCAGTCCAGTATGTCTTTTTGAAAGATGATAAATCAAGGGATAAATAGGTGGTGAAATGAGTACATAAGGAAAAAAAAACATAGGGTACTTTCTTGGGTATTCTTAACTACAGATTTGTTCTCCAATAATATGGCAAGAGGCAGAAGCAAGGGTAAGTTCTGTTTCTTTCTCTGCTGTGTTGGGATCTTTTAAATAAGTCATGCCTAGTCTTTAATGGTTTTTCCTTCTTCCTGCCACCTTTGCAGACTTTGGTTGAGTCTTCCTGATCTTCAGGCCCTGAGCACATATACATCCCCAGGGTACCACCCTCTTCCTGTCCCTGCCCCCACGCCAGGCTGACCCCTCAGCCAGGCCTGAATTACTTGAGGGGGACAGTGGATTGATGGCTTATGTTAATGAAAGATACTTTCACAGAGTCTGAGCTCCTGGAGGGATCATTAGGAGGGGAGAGGTTGGTAGAGGGGCCTCCAGGGGCATTTGGACATCTCTGAATGCAATGATTAGTGGAAACAAAAGCTCACCCTTCCCGGAGGCCCCAGGGATGTGGCTCTTGGGGAAATGCCTATAAGTAATAAGGATCACCTCTAACAAGACAGGGAGAGTGAAAAGAGGAATACTGTTTGAATATGGGATTTATTCCTGGCTGCTAGTCAGGAGCTGCAAATCTACAAGGAGGCTTCGGATTTCAAAGATATGTACAGAGGAGAGGCTTGGGGGAGGGGGCAGCCAGAGACTGGAAGGTCATGTAGCTGACAGCTGGCCCGTGGGAATGTCCTATTGACCTCTTGCTTCTAAGCCCAGGCAAATTCCAGAGGTAAAACAAGAAGACAAACAGCCACCCAGAGATGCTGTCCTTGAATGTGAAAGGGCCCCCCCAGGAGTGCAGGTGAGCTCTGATCCTACCTGGAGACAGGGCCAGGGGCGCATGGAGCAGTGGGCCAGTCCAGGGGAAGCTGGGGGGATGGAACCTGGTATGGGGGTGCCAACTAGGTGAATGCCAACTTTCATCATAGAAGGCTGGGATGAGACCATCCCTCAGAAAAGAGGTACGATTTGCATTTCCAAGTGGCCTTAGGTGTGAATTTCATCCTCATTTCCAATTTCCGACAATTTAGATATCCACTAACAATCTTGAGGCTACAGACATTTGGAGGAATGGCCGGGCCAGGTAGGCAGACATGGTTTTTAAGAAGCGGCTTCCTTCCCCTGAATCTGCTATCGGGCAAGATCCACAGCAGCTTGGGCGGAGAGGGGGATCCTTAAATGGAGGCAAAACATCTCTCTTTCTCATCTCTGATTTTCAACATTCCAAACTATACCCTACAATCCCAGACAGGATTACGGTCTTTTTTCCTCACGTTTTTCACAAGTGTAATTGGACTTTCTGTCAGAAATCTTGCTCATGCAGCTCGCTCAGATTTTTGCTGCTAACTGCAAAGCCTTTGTTTTTCCTGTCACCTTAATTGTCTTGCCCGAGAAAGAGCCCCACCCAGCCCTGTTTGGTGCCACATGGTTTTCTCTGAAAGGCTCTGCTGTAACAGCAAGAATTACTGGGTGTCCTTTTCTAAGTAAACAGGAAATATCACTCTGTTAAAAAAAAAAATCCCTCTCCTCAGCACAAATGCAACACTATGCCAATTTATATTCCCTGTTACTGTTGCACTAGGGGCAGGATCCACTTCTTATGCCAGTGCAGTCTTTTTCTTACTTTCTAAACCCATCAACAAGCAGAATCCCAGGGAAGCCTGTCTGACTAGGACATTTCAGAAATGGATCCACTGATTTTTTGGGGGAGGCAGTAGCATCACAGTTAGGAAAGATAACAATGCGTGATGGAAAAAAACAAAACAAAACAACAAAACCCTGTGCAAAATCACACAGAAGAGGCAAGAGGATATGCATCTAAATTTAAAGTCACAGCAAGAGTTTGTGTTCTGATACTTGACCACCTTTCTATATATGAGAAATCTGAAGCCTTGAGTCAGTCAGGAGAGTTGACCTAGGGCAGGAGAAAAACATACACAAGATGGCTTTGTTTTTTTTTTTTTTTTTTTTGTCCCCATCACATCAGAACCTGGGTTCGTGTGTCAGGCAGGCGCAGCCCCACAAGTCCTCCACACACGAGCACGGTAGAGGCCAGCAGGATGGGGATTGCTTTGGTGATGCCAACCAGGGAGCCGAATATTAAGTTTCCCAGGACGGTGGCTGCTTTGCATAGAGCATTTAAGAAGCCGAAGCCTGTTGCCCTGCAAAGGAAAGAAACACGGACAAGCTTGAGAAATGATGGCAGCTTTAGCAGCACATTCAAAGCAGTACTTTCCAATGGTCTTCCAGGAGTGTGTGTTGTATGTCATTGGAGAAAATAATTAAATGCTTGTTAGCGAATCTGGGGCTAGAGAAGGCCAGCTGCTGGTATTGTTCCTTCAGCCTTCTGTTGACTTTCTTACCACTTCTATTGATTCTTCTTCTGACCATAGGTTCCAATTTATCATGAACAACAAGAGAAAGGGAACTTCAGGGAGGAAGTCTCTTCTCTCTTGGCCCAATGGTATTGGAAGAAAGGGTCTCTTAAATTAAAAACTTGTCTTAGCCCATCCAAGCCCTTCTCTGAAGAAAAAGGCGGGCATGAAGCCCAGTTCCTTAGAGAGGCAGCTCACATCTGCTCCGTGGTGGAAGCTGGGTCCCTGTGACCCCAGGCAAGGAGTGGAGAGGGTGGGATGGGGAACTCCAGCAGGTTCTCATCTCTTCACCAAAGTGACTCACTGTTTTGTGAATACCCATAATTTCAGAAGCATCTATGTTTAAAGGGAAACTTAAATTTCATTCTAGAATTAAATAAGTATTTGAGAATATGCTTCTTTAGATTTCTTTTTACCTCTATTTTTCTTCTAGCTGAGTCAATGTGCTAGATTTTAAATAATTAAAACCCATTAAGTTGGGTGTGGTGGTGCATGCTTGTAATCCCAGTACATGGGAGGCTGAGACAGGAGGATCGCAGGTTCATGGCCAGCCTCAGCTACTTGTGAGGCCCTCTGCAACTTAGTGAGTCCCTGTTTAAAAATAAAGAATTAAAAAATAGGGCTGGGGGTTGGAGGCCAGAGGTAGAATGCCCTTGGGTTGAATCCCCAGTAACACACACACACACACACACACACACACACACACATACATACACACGCACACACAAAGCCATGGAACTTTCAGAAAAATAAGGGATGATGGGGTTGCATCCCTCATCTTTCAAGTACCATGGAGCTGAACTACCAAGTTTTCTTTCCTAATCATTTCCTTCCTTCCTTCCTTCCTTCCTTCCTTCCCTCCCTCCCTCCCTCCCTCCCTTCCCTTCTCCTTCTTTTCGGTTCTGGGGATTGAACCCAGAGGCACTTTACCACTGAGCTACATCTCCAGCCCTTTTTATTTTGAGACAGGGTCTTGCTAAGTTGCCAAGGCTGGCCTTGATCCTCTGGCTTCAGCCTCCTGAGTTACTAGAGTTACAGGCACGTGTCACTGCCCTGGGCTCTTTCCTCATGTTGTGGTAGCAAGTAGAAACTGAACACAGGTTAAGCATCCCTCGTCTGAAATGCTTGAGACCAGGAGGGTTTCCTAACCACTACTCATCAGTACTCAAAATGTTCTTAGTGAGGTTCTCTACAATGTGTGTACCCTTATAACCCCAGAGATGTATAGTGGTTATTAGCCACCCAGCCCTCTTCCCACACCATTGGAAAGAAGTCAAGGTTTCTCCCTCACTGCAGAAGCAGCTCCAATGATTTCCCTGGTTAAAATACATCTAATAAAGGGCAGTGAGTACAGGTTTTCTTTTTGGCTAAGACACATAGAAAATAGAGTAAGCAGGCTCTTGAAGGTGGCAAAGTTGCCATTTGTTTGGAATGAGGAAGGAGTGAAATAAAATCTGTGATGGAAAGAAACAGGGACTTCATGAGAAGAGGGTAAACAATGTTGTATTCTTCTTTTTCTTTCTTGATTTTTTTTTTCTTTTCGTGGTACTGGGGATTGAACCCAGGGGCATTCTACCTCCGAGCCACATCCCCAGCCCTATTTTATTTTTGAAACAGGGTCTCAATAAGTTGCTGAGGGCCTAAGTTGCCGAGGCTGGCTTCGAACTGGCGATCCTCCTGTCTCAGTCTCCCAAGTACTGGGATTATAAGCATGTACCACCCCACGCCCGGCTATTTCTTCTTCTTTTCTTAAAAAAGAGACTAGTAATATTAACAACCACCAAAAAAAGAGAGAGGAGATTTACTATACTGATAACTCTTTTTAAGTGAAATGCTGGAGGCTGTATGTTGGGTACCAAAGAAGACCGAAGTATCTTCCACCATCGCTGCCTCTCCCACTGCCATACAGATGATACCATGAGGCTGACGTTTTTTTTTTTTTTAACTAATAGACTTTTTGAGCACCTTCAGGTTTACAAAAAAAAGTTGGGTGAAAAGTTGAGTCTCCATATGCCCCAATTTCCCCTGTTAACTTCATGTATTTGTGTGGTACATTTATTAAAATCGATGAGCCAATACTAATACATTTCCACTAGCTGAAGTTTACAGGTAATATTAGGGGTCACTCTTGGTAATGCGCATTCTATGGGTTTTGACAAATATGTAATGACACATGTCCACCATTATAATATCACGCAGAATAATAGTTTCACTGCCCTAAACATCTCTTTTTATCTACCTGTTCATCCCTCCCTCCCCAATACCCCTGGCAACCACTGATCTTTTTACTGTCTCCACAGTTTTGCCTTTTCCAGAATGCCATTTAGTTGAAGTCATACAGTATGTAGCCCTTCAGACTGCTTCTTTCACTTTTTATACTATGTTTTAAGTTTCTAGATTCTAGAGCCATAAACTACCAACTACATCTCATGGTCTTAAGATAAACTGTATCCTTCTGGGGAAAATGGTTAGTGTGTCCGTTGCTGATAAGAGAAAGGGCAACCTTTTTCTGTCATGAAGAAGTCTCTCATGCTGAAACTGCAGAATGACCCATGTAGGATTCACATCTGGGTTAAAATAACCATATTTTTTCCAAGCCCTTGTATAACTCAAACAGGGTACAAATTGCAGGCAGCTATCTCCCTGCATCTCTGAAACTGTAACTGAGGAATGGATGACTTCCTAAGATTTCTGGGCAACACTATAGACAGATGCATTAGGAGCATCTGGTATCTGAGGCTTCTAAAAAAAGGTCCTTATTTCCTAAGCATCTCTGCTTTCATTTCCCAAGCAGAAGCAGGACTTCAGATGAAAATCTGGTGTGGATGCAAAGCACACAGCCTCCTTAAATTAGGGTTGAGCATTCAAGAAAACGTGCCTGCCCTTTCTCCAGATAAGTAAATTATTCCTTCAAACATCTGCAGCTGGAGGTTGTGACTGTCAATGCATCCAAGGCACAGCTGCATTAGAAAAATTACTCGCAAAGCGGCTCTCCCTCAGGGTCATTTTTTCCCCACCACAGTAAAAAGCTTTTAGTTCGGTTCTTTGCTCCAGTTCTTCCTTAAAGCAAGGGTGTTATTTCCGCAGACATGCAAAGTACAGGTCACCTTGTGCTCATAAAGTCCTTTGAGGGTGGGGTGCTCAGAGCTCGCAGAGTGCTCTGCAGCAGGTGAGCTCTTGTGTTCTTTTTCATACTAAAGATGTCTTCCTGCCTCTGCTTACCCAACAAGCACTAAGAAGAATGAAAGGTCTATTTTCTTCTGTATGCTCCATTCTTTGCTCCTCATCTCTCTAGCAATGATTCTTGGTCCTCAATTATTGTTCAACCTACTTATTTACTTGTTTTTTTTCTTTTGAGATGGGGTCTCACTCTGTTGCCCAGGATGGGGCAAACCCATGATCCACCCAAGTCAGCCTCCCAAATTGCTGGGATTACAGGTGTGCACCACCATGCTCAGCTTTCCATTTTAAAAGGGAAGTTCTTTTTTTTTTTTTTGCGGTACTGGGGATTGAACCCAGGGGCATTCTACCCTTGAGCTACACCCCCAGCCCTATTTTTTTATTCTTTATTTTGAAACAGGGTCTCACTAACTTGTGGAGGGCCTCACTAAGTAGCTGAGGCTGGCCGCGAACCTGGATCCTCTGGTCTCAACCTCCCAAATACTGGGATTACAAGCGTGCACCACCATGCCCGGCTAAAAGGTAAGTTCTTAATCAGTACCCACGACTGCAGCTGCCCCGCTCTCCATCCCATGGAGGGGGCTCTGCTCCCTGCACCATGGACTCTGTCCGTCTGACCCTCACATGCTGATGTGTGGAGCTGGTGTGACGAAGCACTTTGGCTTAGCTGATGGAGAATGTGGCCACCCGGGTGTCCCCTCCCTGAGGATGGACGGTGGCTTCCTCTTTGAGGACATCACAATTAAGCAGATTCTAGTTTCTGTTTTAATTGGAGGCTGAGAAATGGAAACTGCTGGTGGATAGAGTGAGGACAAAATTGTCCTGACATCCAGCCTCTCTTTTTCATTTTTTTCTGACATTAGTGCTAGAAGTGAGTTTTTTGGTTTTGTTTCATTTTGGCTTTTTGCTTCTGGGAAGAAGAAAGGGACACTGAATAATGGTGGCACTTAGGACCATGCCTGGCACGTGTCAGGCACCATGTGAGCGTTTGCCATGCTTTAAACATTGGCTGAATATCTGCCCCATCAACTGATGAAATTATTAGGGAAAAAATTAAATGCTACATTTTGGAAAGGCCTGAAATGGTTTAGATACAGGCTCAACTCCAATAATTGCACCCTTGTTAAAGGGTAAAATAGAAGCATCCTCTTTAGCTTACACTTTTGGAAAGGAGTTTTTTTTTTTTTTTTTTTTTTTTCTGGGCAACGCAATCAAGTCATTGGCAGAAGTTTGAAAGGAATACTCAGGACTGATCATGGGGCCTTTTGGAAAGAACAGGCAGTCCTTAAAAGATTCATCTGGAAGTTGGTTATTTGAAACACAGAATGAATTCATTTATTGCACAGAAACAATACTACAAATGAAGCCTAGGTGTCCAAAGTTAACTTAAAAGAGCTATTTTTAACACTGAATCCATCTGATCTATTGGATAATCCTAACAGCACAAGATGCCCCTTGAATATTTAATAAGAAAATTTGTCCTTAATACACTCGTATTTTACACATTTTCCTATGCATTTATTCATTTAACAATCATTTGTTAAGTAGTTATTATGTGCCAAGCACTGCACTAGGCTCCAGCAACCCCCAAATTTAAAAGAAGATCCCCCACTTGTACTAAGACAGATGAGAAGAGATCATGACAACACATACTCCAAGTGCAATGATAAAGATGCCTGAAGAGTATCATGGGGTAGCTGGATGGGGGGTCATCTCAGATGGGGGCACAGTTGAGGAAAGGCTTCTCAGAGGGCTGGATGAAAATAGGAGTTGTCTTAAAGGAACAGTAGGAACACACCTGGAAGGACAGCATGTGGACAGGTTGCTCTCTGGCTCTCACAATACTCTCACATCTCCCCAACTTATCTCATGGTGCCCAATCTGGTCTGCCTTAGACACCCTTACCCCCTTACCCCCCCAAGGCTGCTGCTTCTATTTTTTTTTTCCTTGGTGGTACTGGGGATTGAACCCAGGGGTGCTCTAGCACTGAGCTACATCTCCAGCCCTTTTTATTTTGAGACAGGATCTCCCTAAGTTGCCCATCTAGTCTTAAACCTGTGATCCTCCTGTCCCAACCTCTGAAGTAGCTGGGATTATAGGCATATGCTACTGTGTCCGACTCCAAAGGCTTCTTGAGCGCTCCAGGCTTACCTCTCTCCAGCCAAATGAGAATCAACAGATGCTTGATTCTCATGCATCTGTTGTCAACCTTGGGGTTAGGATGGCAATGTGCTTATATACATGCGTGGACCTGTATAAGTAGGCAACCTGTAGCCCTGACTGGCGGGCTCAGTCTTGAGTGCCTTGGGATCTCCTGGGAAGCTTTTAAAAGCAACGTGGCCATAACAGTGGCTAGGGCCATGTCCAGGGAGATTCCACTTATTGCTCTACTGGGGACCTAGACATTGGTATTTTTTAGAAGTTCCAAATGAGTCAAAGGTGTATCCATGGCTGAGAACCTTGTTACCTTCCCAGAGACATCTGCATGGTGTGTGTGTGTGTGTGTGTGTGTGTGTGTGTGTGTGTATTGGTGCCAGGGATTGAACCCAGAGGGCATTCATTCTACTTCTGAGCTATACCCTCAGTCCCATTTTATTTTTATTTATTTTATTTATTTTTTTGGTACTGGGGATGGAACCCAGAGGCATTCTACCTCCAAGTTATACCCCAACCTGATTTTATTTCCTATTTGGAAACAGGGTCTCACTAAGTTGCAGAGGGTCTCACTAAGTTGCAGAGGCTGGCTTTGAACCTGTGATCCTACTATCTCAGCCTCTCAAGTATTGTGATTACAAGCATGCACCATCATACCCGGCCTTATTTTTATTTTGAAACAGGATCTCCATAGATTGATGGGAGTCTCACTACTTGCTGAGGCTGTCCTTGAACCTGTGATCCTCCTGTCTCAGCCTCCCAAGTACTGGGCTTATAGGCATGTTTTAATTGATTTGGGTTTACTGTTATATACTAAAAGAAATGATAAAAGAAAAACATCCACTCCACCCCTCCAACAAATAGTTTCATTTCCGAATTCCCTTTTTCTGTGCTTCCAGTCATATAAATCACCACAAATCAGGGCATTTACACAATTTTGCTTTCTGCCTTTTAAAAATCATTCATACAACTGTTTGTCCCATATCGCTTGTCTTTGAATGCTTTATTTAGCATGTAGCCATTACTTCTGTAACTATATCATTGGCTAATGTGGAGATTTCCAGATTTGGGGTAACATCAGTGATACTGCAGTTAATACTCTCACAAATGTTACTACTGTGGTCTGGATGTATTTGTTGATGATATTAGGCAGTACAACATAGGCAGGGACAAGTGTTTACTATGTGGCACAGGGGAAACTAGGGCCATGCAGGGGGCCGCACCTGAGAGAGGAGAGTAGGAGCCCACCCAAAGGCATCGCTCCCTACTCTGCTCCCTCCCTGCCCCTCTCCCCCTCCCCTTCCAGCTCCCTTTCCACTCTGCTTTTCACAGCTCAGACCTTCATTCACCTCCCCTAACCTGAGTCACCTCCTTCTCTCCCATCTCTCTCTCAGTTGCCTCGATTTAGACTTCCCTCCTTGCCACCATCCCCACTCCCCTCCTACAGGCACCTGGTATCTCCTGGTCTGGAATCAGCCTTGCACAGGTCAAGGCCACGTTGGAGAGGGCTGAGTGAGTGGTCTCTATAGTTGCTCAGCACACCCCTTCTCAGGACTAGGGCACGGATGCCTGTGACACTTGCTCAAAGAAAGGCTGAACGAAGAAATTTCCTGAGATCTTCCCAAAATGTTGGAGGTAGATTTTTATAATTGACCTTTTAATGGGCACTAGCTGGGTGATGTTTATTGATGCTAGATTATCATTGTGTTGTTTCAGAGAAAAATAACTAATGCCATATCTTTAAGCCAGAAAAGGCTGAATTCAATTGCTTTCTGATCTTTAAAGAGAAAAATTCATCTCAAGTAGGTCGTATCCTCCTTAGTGAGGGCAGATGCCCTGCCACTGCAAGCAGGCCTTCCTTACTCACACACAGGTGGGGAAGGAAGGCCCCGCAAGTTGGGGGCTGAGAGGAATCTCTGGGCCCAAAGTGGCCCTCTGTCTCCCTCCCATTCCCTCTTCCATCAAGGGGTTTCCTATTGCCTGTTCCCACTGAAATAAAATATTCACAGACAGGTAATAATGGGAGCCTTTGTGCCTTATCATTTATCTGATAAACCTAGCTAGGAAGTCAGGTCTGGGCCAGCATAAATAATGATAGGGTAAATAAAGACAGAATGACAGAACACAAGGTGGCAGCTGGAAGTTCATCTGAGGCCAAGGTCCATGAACATGACTGTTTAAGTTAGTTTTTTTGTTGCTGTGACTAAAATACCTGATGAACTTGACTTAGAAGAAGAAAGGTTTATTTGGCTCATAGTTTCAGAGGTCAGTCCATGGTGAGCCAACACCAACGGGCAGCAGGGGCACCCTGGGGCAGCAGCAGGGCCTCAGGACAGGGCGGAGGAGGAAAAGTGCTCTTAACTCATGGTGGTCAGGAGAAAGAGAGAGGGAGGGAGGTAGAGAGAAGGAAGAGTGGATCGGGGATAGATACTGTCTCCAAGGCCATGCCCACTTCCTCCAACCATGCCATACCTCTGAACCTAACTGCATTGCCTAACACATGAGCTTATCTGGGGAATATTTAAAATCCAAACCATAACAATGGCTGTGCATTCCAAAGACCAGGCGAGCTTCTTAAGAACAGATCCCAGACCTATACCCGAGTTAGATATCTGGGTTTGAGACTAAGGGATCCAGGGCAGGCTACTTCCTCTCTCTGGGCCTCATTTTCCTCATCTGAAAATAGGGTACGAAGATTAAATGGAGTTAAATGATATTTTCTAAAACACTCAGCACATATCCTTCATTTCACAGATAAGAAAACCGAGGCCCAGGAAGGTAGAAGGACTGAACCAAGTTATCCAGCTGTTTTAGGACAAGACCCACAGTTGAATTCAGGTGTTCTGACTCCTAGAGCAGTGTTCCTTCCTCCACACCATTGATGTAGTGGAGGAAGAAGAAGAGGAGGTTTTCTCACAGGCCATGCTGGAGGAGAGGGCACTGACAGGCAAAGGATCAGAAGGTCACAGGCCATGAGGGCAGAAGTGGGAGAAGGACACAGATGGGAAGTAGGGAGAGAAGCAGAGGCCGGGGCTTCCTTCCTCACAACTGGCCTTAGTTGCTTACTTTAGAAGTAGGGAAGCTAGACCCTAGACAGGGAGGAGAACTATAGTTCATAACCAATTGAATTTTAAAAACAATGTTTTATTCATTCACCTGGAGTTACAGCAGTATATAAGAAAGACAAAGCCCTGCTCTAAAGAAGCTAACATTCTGGTGGATGACAGTAGACACATAACCTAATATCCTATGGTCATATGGTTTGGGTGGTGAGTTGCTTTAGAAGTACATTGGTATAAGCAATATGATAGAAAATTGTCTGTACTGTATATCCATAGAATTTAAAGCACATTCATCAGGAATC
>PVJS01009641.1:17809-49973 GCA_004027185.1 Glis glis
GAGAGAGAGAGAGAGAGAGAGAGAGAGAGAGAGAAGGACAGCGAGAGAGAGAGCGAGAGAGCGAACCTGGATCCTCCGGTCTCCGCCTCCCAAAGTACTGGGATTACAAGCGTGTGCCACCACGCCCGGCCGAGAAGGTTCTTAATGACTTCAGAGGTGATTTTTTTTTTTTTCGGTACCGGGGATTGAACCCAAGGGCATTCTACCTCTGAGCTACACCTCCAGCCCTATTTTTTATTCTTTTATTTGAAACAGGGTCTCACTAAGTTGCGGAAGCCTCACTAAGTAGCTGAGGCTGGCCGCGAACCCGGATCCTCCGGGCTCAGCCTCCCAAGTACTGGGATTGCAAGCATGCGCCACCACGCCCGGCCAGAGGTGATTTTTCATTGGTGATCTGAGTGGGGTTCAGGACTCGCAGCTGACTAGAAAGAATGCTCTATCCTTAACATGTCATGGACACACACACATTCCCTGAGTTCAGCAACCTCATATTGGTGACATGGTACTTTTGGTGTAGACTCTAGATTCTAGAGCCCACAAGCCCTACACCCCATGCTTGAAGGAAGACTCTGTTGCCTAATGGGCCCACAAGTCTGCTGGTCCTGCTGTCACTATATCATTGTGTTCATGACCCTTTCAATCTATGGCTTGTGTAGTACCCAAGGTCAGAGAGGTGGACTTCCCTGGAGCTCAAGAACAGACTGGATGACTGTTTTGTGCCTGGTTTTGCATCTGTCAAGATTTGTTCCTATTGGGATATATTGCACCCACCTGGGGTATGTTACACCCAGCTGGCAGCGAGGCTGTGGGTAAAGGGGGCATCTACTCCCCACTTCTTCACCCTCCACTTCTAACTGCCAGAGACAAAAAGGATCTGACGTTTGATGAATGGTTAAAGGGCTTACACATATAAAGTAATGCTAAAGCACAAAGAAAAAAAGTATAAATATGTAATCAATATAAACCTATATATCATATAATATACACACAAATATAAACATATATAGTATACCATGGATATACAGAAAAATCAAACAGGGTAAAGTGATATGGAGGGAGTGTGTTATATAGGTTGGTCAGAAAGGATAGTTGAAAGATTTCTTCAACTATGACATGAAAGATTTCTTCGTGTCAAAATCTCCAAAAAATAAGTGAGATCTTTATGACCATAGATGAAGAACGTATTCAAAAAAGAATGATTGAAATGGCCACTACGGAACACCAGATAATGGAGGTGAAGAAGAGAATTCTAGAGGTAGAAAGGACTTGAGATGACATTTATTTCAATTCCCTCATTCTACATCCCAAACAACTGAGGCACAGTACTGCTGAGTGGTCCCCTGAGGACACACAGCTGGTCCGTAAGAGAGTCAGGATTACAGATTGGCCATGGGAGGAAATAGGAGACCTTCCCTGTCTAAACAAACACAGTCCTGAAGGGAGGGGCTTAGCTCGGTTAATTCTGGGCAGATGTTTTGATTTTAGCTCATCAAGGAAGAGAACAATCCCATAGCGTGGGTCAACAGCAGCAGCTGCCCAGGAATAGCAGGTGTGAACAATCACAGTTTTACTTTCAAATCCTTTCTGAGGTCATGTCTGAACTGTGCAGCCATGAGGGTGAAGGAAGGAGGCCAGTGGCCAGAGAAAGGCAGGAACACACTGCTGGAAGGATTCCCATGAGACAGCCCACTGGCCGGGGAGTGTGCAAAGCTGGAGGTGGCCGCGAGAGCCTGGGCTGCCTCACTCACAAGGTGTGTGGCTCCTTGCCAGGAACTCTTCGGAAGGATAAAAATGGCCACCCGGCTGTAAGGACACAGGAAGTGTGGGCGATGGGACTCCGCCACGGCCACAGGGTGGCAGCAGAAAGTCACTGCCTGGATGCAGGACATGCAGGTGAAAACCTGAACCTCAGTGAGCCAGCACACTTGGCCCATACCACGCGGGCCATGTTTATGACTTTTGAGAAGTTTAAAATTTTGACCAAGATGAAAAGGAGGGGACATCCAATAGTGGAAAAACCCAGCTCAACCTATCATTACACATTTTTTTGCTCTAAAGATTTCAAGACAGGGGAGACATTTTATTTATATTTCCCAGTTAGGGTATTAAAGGTGGGAAAGGGACCTCTGACCAGACCTGACCAAACCAAAATAATGGAATGTCTTCTCTTGGCATCTCCCAATCCTACTTGTAAAGAAGGCTGGAAGCAATTTGCTGGGGGCAAGGCCTGGATGTGGAGAAATGATGGAAAAAAGACGCTCCCCTGGGCCACTGTGTTAGATGCTGGGGCTTCCTTTCCAATTTCTGGCTAGCTGGAAAATCCATTCTCTCTCAGGTGCGTGTCACATCTATATTTACCATCATTTAAAAGAATCCCACACTATCCATTGCTCACTATCTTCATTACATCTAAGGCCACCTATTTCTTTTTGACACAAGAGGGGCTAATATTTCTAGGGCTGATGTTGAAATTGTCAAAATATAATGCCTAGAACATTCAATAATGCCCTAAACTTCAAACACCCATCATTTTGGTCTGCTCTTTCTCTCCTCAGAGCGATCCAGCCCCACAACCATAGACAGACCCCTGGTGCAACCACTTGCCTCTCCCATCTTCCCACTTCACGCCACCAACCCCTGCAGAACCACAGGTGTTCCTCGCTCCTTCAAGGCCATACCTGAGAATTAAGAGTCCGTCCGAGGGAGAAGGGTACCGCTTGGACCACTGTGTCTCAGGCATCGTGGCTGATGCTCTGGGACATTGGAAAGCTGGTATTGACAAGAATCCTGAGCTATTCCCACAGAGTTGGGAAGAAGGTTTAAGATGGAGATGGAAGTGGTTGGCCAGGGTGAGTGCATGAGCAGAGTCGACTTCCTCTTCCACAACTTCCACTGCACTTAGTTCTGACATCTCTCCTTAGCCTGAGGCCCATTCTGGCCCTGGGCCAGTCAGTGCAAAGGATGTCACTGGGGATCAGCTCTGAGCATTCACTGCCCTACTATCCTAAGCCTAGAGTTTACAGAACACTCGAACTTGCATAGCTTTCCCTTCATGTCAAGCTCCGTTTTTGCAGATCGTAACATCTTATTATTTCAATCACTTGCTTACAGGCTGTCTTTTTGTTCTCTATTCACCTGGCCTGAGATTCTAACCCACTGAACCGTTTTCTCCTAGCCCGCTATCCTAGCCCTGGTGCCTGTCCTTTCTTAGTCCAAATCTGTGGCCACTCTGAATCTTCTTATCTTAAGGATTCACCCCTGGACTCAATCTCTTGCCTTCTTTGACACATTATTCCTACATGGGCCTTTGTTTTCTGTTTCTTTTGACTTGAGCTGTCCCAGATGTCTCTAACTACTGCCTGATCTGGCATCTTGTCATCAGTCCAGTTTTCAGGAGAGTCATGACACAAGAGTGCAAAAGAACAAAGGGACGGCTGGTTGTCTCCGAACATGCATATGCATACACTGTTCAACTATCCCTGTGGTCCTCCAATCTTTACAGCCAAGGCCACTTATCTCTGAGGTGCAGATTCAACCAGCCTGGCTCAGAAGGCAACTGAACCCCAAGGCAGGGGGAAGGCCGGGCGGCTCAGCATCAAAACCAGGCCTGTTCAGCTGACACCTTGAATGTGAGTTCTGGCCATGGCCTTTGCTTTGATGCCTATCTATACTCTAGTGCCAGTGACTTAGTTTCTGCCTTAACCTCAGTGCCAGTAAGAAATAGCCCGCCCCTTCCTTCCTTCCTTCCTTCCTTCCTTCCTTCCTTCCTTCCTTCCTTCCTCCCTCCCTCCCTCCCTTCCTCCCTCCCTCCTTCCCTCCCTCTCTTCTTTCTTCTTCCTCCTTCTCTCCTCCTCCTCCTCCTCTTCCTCTTCCTCCTTCTTCTTCCTCTCTCTCTTCCTCCCTCCCTCCCTTCCTCCCTTCCACACTAGAGATTGAACCCAGGGCCTTGCACATGCTAGACATGCACTGAGCTCCATCTCCAGCCATATATATATATATACATAATTAGAAATATATATATTTCTAATTTTGAGACAGGGTCTTGCTAAATTGCCCAGGCTGGTCTTGAAATTGCAATCCTCTTGCTTCAGCCTCCTGAATAGTTGGGGTTACAGACATGTACCACCAGGCCAGGACTTAGAGCTTAGTTTTTTTTTCACTTGAACTAAAATTCATTTTTTTAAAAATTGTTGCATTGTAATTATACACTTAATGAGGTTCAGCATAATAGAATTATACATGCACACAGCATTTGGTGTTTCCCTCTGGGTCTCATCCCACCCCCTTGCCCTCTCTGTACATAATACTGAAATTGGTATTGATAACTTCACATATGAACATAGCATTATTTGAATTGCTTCCTTCATTAAATCTCCCCTTTCACTTCCCCCACCTCCCTTTCCAAATCCCTTCTCGCTATTCTACTAGTATCTCCCTTCATTTATCTGAAGTCCCTTTTGTTTCCCAATTTCTCTGTAGCTTCCACATGTGAGTGAAAATATATGGCCCTTCACTCTCTGAGACTGACTGATCTCAGCATATTCTCTAGTTCAATCCATTTTCCTTCAAATGACATAATTTTGTACTTCTTTATGGCTGAGTAAAATTCCACTGCATGTATATACCATAGTTTTAGAGTTTAGTTTTAATACAAAAGCCAGTATAGGTCATATTATGTCATTCCTCTGCCTCAAATTCTGCAATAGGTTTCATTTCACTCAGTATGAACACCAGAGTGTCCGCACTGATCCCCGCACTTATTAAGCTCCACCTTGCTCATTCTGTTCCAGCCTGGCAGCTGGTCCCTTCTGCTCCACCTCAGGGCATCTGCACTTGTGGTTGCTTCTGCTGTGAAAGCTCTCTAACCAAGTATCTGCTTGGGTCTCTGTTCAAACGTCACCTTTATAGGTCCTGCATGTCCCAAGACATCTATTTGCAATTACAACTCTTCTTACCTCAACATTCTCTATATAGCTTTATTTTCCTTGATAGCACTTTGCACCATCTGATGCACTCCACTACCTAATTGTTTACTGTTTTCCCCAAACTAAAATGTAGGCGCCATCAAGCTTACATTCTCTTTGTTCACTGCTGTATCCCAATACCTAGAATAGTCCCTGACACATGATATGCATTCCTTAAGCATCTGCTGAATGAATTAGTGAACGGACTCTATCCCCAGGCATCTTTCTGGCATCCAACATAAATATTCAAATGCCTATTGGACAGCTGTATGTTGACATGAAAATTCAACATATCCCAAAAGGAACTCATTATTTTTCTGACCCCAGCCTGAACCTGCCGTTTCTCTTGTGTCCCGTCTCTCATATAGTCCCAACCATCCTCTCAATTGTGCAAGTAGAAACAGAATTCTCTTTGACAATCTCTTCCTCACCCAACAGCTAATCAAACACCAAGTTCTGTTGATTTTATCCCTACAAGTCCACGGACATATCCAGTGCTGACTGCTCCCCTTTCCCATCTACACCCCACCTTCAGGGTCCCCTTTCCTCTCTACACCCCACCTTCAGGTTACCAGAGCAAACTCTCCAACCCATGTCTCATCTTGTCCTTCTGCCTAAAACACCTCATCAAGGGCTCCCCATCTTCCCATGATAATGCAATGCATGAGAGCCCAGTTTTTTTTTAGCTTAACTTTGTTAATTCTTTTCCTTCCAGATCATTTCAGGTGGTATTTGCTCTGCCTGAAATGTTCTTTCCGTCTCTTTGCCTGGCCATCACCTACTATTCTTCAGGTCTTAGATTAGATGTTCCTTTTTCCAAGAAACCCTCCTGATGAGCCGATGCTGTCAGAGCACCACATCCTTCCCCTATCGTAACCCTGACCTGGCCTTGTTATAACTGCTCTTTACCTGTCCTTAAGCTCTGGAGAGGAAAGACCACAAAGAGCTTATCGAAACTTTGCGTGTTTAATCCCATCCTGATGTCTGCTTCTTGGAGAACTGAGCTAACACAAGCAGCGGCTTCTGTTTTACCTCATTTGATGTTTAGGCTTTTGGACAACAGAATCATAGCAGGTTTATATTTCTCAGAGAAAGGACCTACCCAATTCCTGAGCTTTCTTCTTTTTCCTTTTCTTTTCTTGCTTCCCCCCGCCCCTGCCCCAGTACTGGGGACTAAATCCATGGGTACTCTATCACTGAGCTACATGACCAGTTTGAGGCAGGGTCTTGCTAACTTGCCCAGGCTGGTCGCAAACTTGTCATCCTCCTTCTCTTCCTCCCCAGCTACTGGGATTACTCACTATTGTGCCTAGTGAGTTTTTCCTTTTTTAAGTCAATGTTTTTATTATTATTTTTTTTGCCACAGAATACTCATCCTTCTATTTTTTATGGTAAAGGGATAAGCAGCTGATTTCACCTAAAATAGCATCAAATTCACAGTGTAAACAAAAAGAAAGGAGACTCTCTGACAGTCTTGCTTTAACATGAAGGTGTCTATTTTTTTTTTTTTTTTTTTGGTGGTACTGGGGATTGAACCCAGGGAAGTTCTACCCCTGAGCTACACTCCCAGCCATATTTTACTTTTTATTTTGAAACAGGATTTCACCAAGTTGCTGAGGTCCTTACTAAGTTGCTGAGGTTGGCCTCCAACCTGTGATCCTCCTGTCTCAGCCCCCCAAGTACTGGGATTACAGGTGTGTAACCATCATGCCCAGCTGAAGGGGTTTATTTTAAATGTAGAGTTTAGTCCACATCTATGTGGGCCTTGTTCTCAATATGAGAGGCTGATGAAAGAAAGCTCAGAGAAAGCTGCAGACTCTTGCTTTTGGCAGCACCTCCATTCCAAGGCCCATGCCATCCACCTCTGGGTGCTCACAAAAGACAAAGAATAAACATGTGGAATGAATGAAGGAGATGCTGTACATGGTTTCTTTCAGAGACTAAGTATGTAATAGGGAATTTGCTGAGGATCTGAATTAGAATATTTCACAAGCAGACATTCAGGGTTCTTGAGTTTGAGATGTTTGATAGGAAGATGGATACAGGGGTACCATGAGTGTTCCCATAAGTGCAGGAAAGATATTCCTGAGTAAGAAATATAAGTTAGAGTCTGAACATGCAGAAGATGTGCCCATTGTGGGAAATAAACCAAAGGAATGAAGCCGGATGGGGACTCAGGATCAGGGACAAATCAATACCTCAAATGTCTCAGTGTAGTCCTAGGGAAAAAGCCCTCCCCCTTCATTTCAAAAACCTCTAGAATACTTGAGCGCAGAGGGCTTCCATAGCAACAAAGCAGAAAAGTTGTACGCGAGATAGAAGGTGTCAAGGAACATTTGTCCTAGCTCATGTCAAATGGCCAAACAGGGCTTCTATTTTTAATTTAATTACCCAGCTGCTGAAGCTCTACCCCAAGGCCCTACCTTCTAGCCCTTTCTATATAGGAGGTACAGTCTATGTGTCTCCATTTTGGGACTGGATGAGTAGTTTTCCTCTAACAGCAATCCTTTTTTTTTTTTTTTGTAACTAAAAATGTGTTGGGTTTTCCTCCAACAGACCAGGAAGGTCAAGAGACACGTACTAGAGACCTCTTTGTGGTTGCTTAATGCAGAGCTCATGCAGGTACCTGAAAATGCAAGGTAAGCACCCTCGCAAGACTGATCAGCTACTTGAAATGTGGGCAAGCCAGGCTGTGACATCCTAACCCACCACTTCACTACAGCGTCCTCATACTGTCAGCCCACAGATGGAATCATGGACACAATTAAATGTTCTCAGTGGCTTCACTGCCCTATGACTTCTTGCCAGGAAATATTCCCTATGTTTTATTTTTAAAATAACCTACATTTTTATAAGCTAGATACCTTTTTTTACTTTCTTGGGGAGGCAGCAGTTTGGCTTGTTTTTTGTGATTTTTCTTTTAGTGGTCCCACAGGGCTTGGAGCATCTCTCTCCCAGAGCCCCATTTCAACATACCTCCGGTCTGTGGGGTACAGTTCCACAGTGACCACATCAAGAGAGTTCCAGGCCGAGATGGTCAGTCCATTGTAGAGACACAGCATACCTATCATCATGGATTCACTGGTGCCGAACCAAAGGAAAAAGCAGCTGATCCCCGAAAGCACCATAGAGCCACCTACCAACAAGACAAAGGCCGGGTGTTTACTGTCACCTCAGTAGAGCAAGGACCCTTGGGTCTTTGAGCTCTTTTAGGAGAACAATTCTATGGGGAAGCTGAAGACTGGGCTCCATGAAGCTCAAGTACGAGTGTGTTTGCCTGTATGAAAGGTCATCTCTCTGCCTCCTGCACACAGCAAGTATGAAATGTACATCATCCATTACTCAGCTACTTAAGTGTAAAAATATACATTAGTTACACATAATTAGTTTCTCAGTCTGTTAACTCATGAAAACTGCTCAACTGGAATGTAATTAGACATAATTCTCACTACAATTTAGGCCTAATGAAAGGTCTCAGAAATTTTTCCTCAGGGGATGCACATCTCCAAGGGGCAGGGAGCACAGGAGACAGGCTCCCTCTAGGTTACAGGGGCAGCTCTTTTACATGAAGCTGAGCACACACCTAGCATCGTTAAGCGTCCGATTCTGTCCATCAGGAGAGCAGACACAATGTTCCCCGGCAGCACTGCCAATGTCCCCAGGAAGTTGACAAAATAAATCCAGTAGGCACTATAGTCATCATCGAAGGTGATCTGGCATCCCGTCTTGTTGTGAAAAAATGAGCAGTTTTGAAATTCGCTGTCAATGAATTTATATGGCTCAAAATCTGTAGAAACAACAAAGACAATTCATCAAACCCTTACCAGGTATAAGGAACAGGTATGGACCAGTATCAGAAGCCTGTAGAGAATTAGGAAAAGAATCAGGGCCTGGGCTGACTTGACTTTTTGTGTCCTCTCCTAGCTAGAGCATGGGGACTAGTCTGGGACCTCATATTACAAAGTGGCAGAATAGAGGGATACCTTTGTTGAATAAAACAATAAAGTAAGTTAACAGGTCCGGTTATCTTCTGGTTTCCTGTGGTTGGTCATTGCTAATCAATTACTTGCTTACTCCTTTACAATATTACTTTGTTCTAATTATCGTGTTACATAAAGGCCACTGATTAGTACTGATAGCTTCCACACCACAGTTATAAAAACAATTTGTTTAAAATGTGCATGGGTTGACCTTATCATTGCCATTTTATGGGACTTGGAGGCGGAGAAGGCGTGGGACTGTCCTGGGGCCTTGAAGCTGACTTTGTAATTTAAGGAAGGTCTGTGTGGAGGAATCCACTAAGTAATGGAGAGTCAGCCTCATTTGAAAGTCTTTAGCATTCATTTTCTTGAACTTGGATCCATTCAAGAAGGGTTACAGATGATGGAGGATTCTGCTAAAAGCTTGTGAAAATCAAAACTGTTATCTTGCTAATTGAGATCTGCAAAAAAAAAAAAAAGGCTGGTCTTTTGAGGTTGAATGAGTTAGAAGACAGTGCCAGACAGCCCTATTTATTTATTATTTGGCACTAGGGATTGAACCCAGGGGCATCCTATTTTATTTTTTATTTTGAAGTATGGTCTCACTAACTTGCTGAGACTGGCCTTGAACCTGCGATCCTCCTGTCTCAGCCTCCCAAATACTAGGATTACAGGTGTGGTGTGTGCAAATACTCCTGGCTAGCCCTATTTAAAAAACAATGACACTGGCCCTCATTCTCATTTGGAGCAAACAGAGCTGGCTCCCAGCTGAACATCAGGAAGGCGGGCTGAGCCTCCTGCCAGTGCCAGGCTGCTATTATGGACTCATTGTATAACATCAATGTGTTGGGGTGGGAACACATGGGCTTTGAAATCAGATAAACCTGGCTTCAAACATCAGCTGTTACTAGTTCTATGATTGTGGCCAAATTATTTAATTTTTCTAGCCTCAGCTATTGTGAAAACTAAATGAGATAATGAATGTCTGATGACCTAGAGTAGGAAAACAGGATATAGTAGAGGCTCAATCCATTCAATCCATGTTTGCTTCCTTCCTTTTTTTCTTTTTTCTTTTTCCTGGTGAATTTCTCAGACTCCATTATATAGTATTCCTTTTTTTGTGTGTGTGCTGGGGTTTGAACACAGGGCATTGAACATGCTAGGCAAGCACTCTACTACTGAGGTACACCCCAAACCCAGACTCCATTATATAGACGGGGCTAAAACACAGTATCTGATGGAAAATAGCCACATGTCCATCTCTGTTGACTATGGAGTTAAGACATGCTCACTTAAGCAAACACCAGATTTTGAAACTAGGATTCTCAAAACAAATACACTACAGGTTATTTGCTTTAAAATTATTATTATTATTATTTGCCAGCATTGAACTTGTGCAAGCCCCATTTACTTGAAGTCTGACAAAGAAAAACAACCCATGTTTACCTTTGATTCAATCTGATTCAGGGAACTTATTTATTTATACTTTAATCTCCGCTTCCCACACAAAGCTCTGGCCACACTGTCACATGGCTATCATGAGCCCTTTGAAGAGGCCCTAGCTGGAGGCAGTGCTGACTGGCACACCTACCTGTGTTGTCAAAAATGGTGTCTATAAAAGTGCAGTTCTTGAAGTAGGTGTTCACCGAAGTCACATCCTCAAAAGTGCAGGACTTAAACACTGAATCTTTGAAAGTTACCGATTTGAACTTGACCCCTAGGAATCTGTCCAACACACACAACACAAATTCATGTCAGTGACGTGTACCCCTGAAAGTTCAAAACTAAGTCAGACAGGTTGAGGCTGTGATGCCCTCCTATAGACTTTCTTCATTATGAAGGATACAGTCTTCTGGGTTTTCTAAGCCCTTTGTTTTTTCCTCTTTGCCTCGTGCAGCCTGTCTTTTCACTGTCTCATGGCTCAATATCACTTCCCTCTAGAGAAGCAATGGCACTCTAGCTCACCTCGCTCCCTGCAGTGTTGGTAAATGGTTTTGTGGGGTATGCAACTGAAGAGAGAGCTTGAGGATTACCTGTGCTATTAATTTTTAATTTTTTAATCCTATCCTCCCGTTTCTTCACATATGCCTTTATTTGAAGATTCTTTATTTGGGGCAAATGGCTCTAAGTTGAGGACATATTCCTACCTGAGCTTTTTTTATTAATGGTGGTGCTGGGCCTTGCTCATGCTAGGCAAGTGCTCTACCACTGAGCTACATCCCTACACCCCTTGAACTTTCAACTAAAGTGTTTTCTGAGCTGATATCCTCAGGCTTCTTCATTCTAGTGTAGGGACCTCCAATTATCCTGAAGAGGGGGCAGGCAATTCTGTTTGATTTGCATGAGAAAGACTGCCTCGGGGTCAGGAAACACATAGGTTGTCCTCATTTCCAGAAGTATTTTCCTTCTCATAGCCAACAGATATTCCTTGAGCAAAATAGAATTAGAAGAGGTCTGTTTATTTTGGGTCTTTTTTTTTTTTTTTGTCTTTTGGGACTGGGATTGAACCCAGGGTGGTGCACTTGCAGGGCAAATGCTTTGCCACTGAGTTACATCCCAGTCAAGCTCTATTTATTTTTGGTAGAATGATGAAACCTGCTCAGGTGCATTTTGGAGCATTGTAAGGGGGAATTCTAGGTGGCAAAGATGATAATAGTCATAATAGTCATGAAGTCTTAGAAAAGTCTGTGCTTTAGCATTGATAAGGACTCCCAGCTGGCACAGATAACTATTCATCGTTGTACCTTGGTACTTTATTAAGGAACTGTAAATGCATCCTTAGCCAGTCACTGAGAAAAAATGTCTGTTCACCTGGGAAGGAGTTATTAAATTAACATCACTCTTATTAGGGACAGAAAGCGACTAATCCTTCTAGGCGAGTAAGCTGACTTGAAAGCAATTCACTAACTCTTGAGTACTTTCAATATTATTTTCACTGTAATGTCTGACTGCATTTGTCATTCAAAATGTACTGTGGCCTCACAGGCCAACCAGCCTTAGAAGATGATCTTGTTTCAACCTCCACTCCAGGGGCCAGGAGTAAAACCATCTAAATGCACCAGAGAAGGCCAGAAAATGACACATTTTTAGAAGATTATTGATTTTTTGAAATGAGACCAAATTTGGAAAAGGGAAGTTTTTGTTTTTGCAGTAACTGGGGATTGATGAACCCAGGGCCTCAAATATACTAGGCAAGTGCTCTACCACTGAGCTACATCCCCAGCCCCTTTTATTTTATTATTTTATTTTATTTTGAGGCAGGGTCTTGCTAAGTTGTCCAGGCCAGCCTCATCTTCCCAAGTAGCTGGAATTACAGGCATGTGCCACTGTGCCTGGCCCAGCTTAGAACTTTAACAAATATTACTAAAATTATGACTGTCAGAGACACAAACATATTTTATAAATTTCTAGTGGAATAAGAATACTTTATTAATAAATGAATTTTTCACCCTAGAATTACAGAACATTTGACACTAAAGTTTCTGCAAAATCCAAATGCAGATTCGAGTCAGTGGTTCAGGGGGAGAGTGAATCTAGTGGATATGACCTCAGTTATGATCAGGCCCCTCACTGCATTGCTAAATAGGACAATGATTTCCTCTTCTTTATATTACACATGCCACAAGCATCCTACAGAATTCTTTTTCATCTTTCCAAACTGGTTTTTGCTAGGGGAAATTTTGTTCTATTATTTTAGACCATTTTTAAAATTGGGACACTTTCCTAAGAATAACGCAAGCTCTCATGAACTCACACCAGCTATTACTTGCTCAGACAACATATAAATGGACATGAGTACATTGTACATCCCTTTCCCTGTCTGAAATGATGAAGCTGAACTACCTGCCTGTCCACTTCTCTCCTGACATCAAGAGGAGTTCCAGATCCCGAGCTCAGCAGCACCCTTGCTAATACCTTCAGTGCTTTCAAAGCCCTTAACCAGAGGAATCATTTCTGTTCTCTAATTAAACTCTTCTTGATACAGTTTAACTCCAATTCTTCATTAAACACGGTGGAGCATGGAGGCATTCTGAAAAGTGGTCTCCTTTCTCAGGAATGGAAGACTCATCAAATTACATTTCAGATTTCTCCCTGAATTAAATAACTTATTGCCTATCTTATTTTATCTTACGCTTCATTCTTCTCTTCCTTAACTTATTCACATGTTCTCTATAATTTTTTTCATACTGGTCCATTCTACTATTTAATAAATGTGAGGCAACTCAGATTCTGAAGTAGGTTTTTTTTGTGTGTGGTATTGGGAATTGAACCCAGGGCATTCTACCTCTGAGCTAATACCCCCAGTCATTTTTATTTTTTTGTTTTGAAACAGGGTCTCACTAGGTTTCTGAGAGTCTCACTAAATTGCTGAGGCTGATCTTGAACCTATGGTCCTCCTATCTCAGCCTCTCAAGTACAAGAATTACAGGTGTGCGTGCACCACTACGCCTGGCTTCCAAAGTAGTTTTAAGTGAAGTAACTGATACACATGTATCTTTAGTCTGAAAATGACTACATGTACAAACTAAAAAAAACCAAAATCCAAAACAACAATATTGCAGGTTTCAATGCAGTGAACGCTAATAAGAAATAAGTGTTTGTGAACAGGCAGCAGATTAGGTTATTTCAAATTTCTAGACCTGCCATTGTCGTATTCCATTCCAGTATGAATCTGATTTTCCATCGTAAAGTTAATGCTGAAATTTGCATATTTGTCCTTTTGCACATTTCTAGTTAGCAATGCATATTCATCGGACTGCAGATGTTTAATGACATCAGGGAACCAAACTGATAATCCATAGTACCTGCAAAGACAAAGAAACATGAGTTTGTAAAGGCACTGGCACACCAGAGGCAATGAGCTCCTCATGGACATTTTCAGAGCAGCTGTGGTTCTTAGAGAAGCACTTCCAGTTATGACTGGGTCCCTGTAACATTGGAATGAGTCATCCCACAGTAACTGGTGTGCTCCCCTCTCCCCCAATATTAATCTGCAAAAATCAAGCTAGAGAGATGGCTAGGAGTTAGCTGGAAAATACCAGGTATGTAATTCCCGGATTCTTTCTTTGTGAAGAGATGTGTAGAAAGAATCCCATCCTGTACTCACATGTAGTGCTATGGTCTTAATGCCCCCCCAAATCTGTCTTGGACCCCAATGTCATAGTATCAAGAGGGGGGCCTTTCACAGGTGATGAAGTCACTAGGATGCATGAATAAGATTAATAAAAAATAAAAGATGTGCAGGCTTCCTCCCTCTCTTTTGCGCCTATCTGAAAATCCAGGTCACTCCCACTTTCTGCCCTTGACTTCTCATGTGTTATCCTCACGTCTGTGCCATGCTGCTTATTGCTCAGTCCAGTGGCCACTAACCATGTGTTGCTGCTAAGCAGCTGAAATGTGGCTAACCAAAATTGAGATGTGCTACAAACACAAAAGACCACAGGATTTTGAAGACATAAATGAAAGAATGTAAAATCAGTCATTAATAATTTTTATAGCTGGGCGTGATGGCGCACGCTTGTAATCCCAGTACTTGGGAGGTGGAGACTGGAGGATCCGGGTTTGCGGCCAGCCTCAGCTACTTAGTGAGGCCCTCCGCAACTTGGTGAGACCCGGTTTCAAAATAAAGTATAAAAAATAGGCCAGGGGTGTAGCTCGGAGGTAAAATACCCCCGGGTTCAATCCCTGGTACCACAAAAAAAATTAATTTTTATATTGATCATATGTTGAAATGATACTACTTTGGACATATGAGTTGAATAAAATCTAGTATTAAAACTAATTTCACCTATTTTGGGGTGTGTGTGTATGTGTGTGTGTGTGTGTGTACCAGAAAATTAAAAGTGACAGATGTGGTTCACATTATATTTCTATTGGACAGTGCTGCTTTAATTTAGTAGTTCCCAAAGTGGGATCCCTGGAACAGTCCGATGAAGTTGGCCCCATCCACACCTGATGACTGAATGACTCTGGAGTGGAGTGCTCCAGGTGATTGTTATGATGCACAAACTTGGGAACCATGACTCTATTTTATCTCCAGTGACACTTAGCTGCACAGGGGGAAGACGTGGTTATGAACACAGCCTTTACAGGCAGTCTGGGTTCAAGTCCTGGCCTTGCCATTGCCAGCTTCATGAACTTGGACCAGTTAGCTAAGCCTCTGTTGTCCCATGTCTAATATTGGACCGACAGTAGTTCCTACCTTCCCTCCTGGGTAGTTGCTCAGATTAAATGGGATGCAAAGTACCTAATACACCAGTTGTGTTCAAAAGACAGTATGAGTCATTTTTATCATTGTCATTGTCATCAGGATTCCTGAAATTCTGTGCCTCAAGATCCCATAAATTCTAACCCTGCTCTTCACAGACCATAAATCAATTATGATGGGAGCGTGAGGGTGGTCACTGAATAAGAAATGTCTCAGGGACACAACATCTATACATTGCTCTCTGATCATATGCACAGGGTAAAAACTTGAAAGTGGCACAAAGGGGAAGCACATTATTCTGGGACATTCAGCATCACTGATGTGGAGGTGTTTCAGCAGATTTTTCATGTATTCAGCAAACATCTGCTGAACGTCCATTAAATGTTAAGTACTGCTGAGGTTTTAGGGATAATAGTAGTCAAGTAATTGTAAAGCTTAAAATTGGGTCAATACTAAACAAGTTAACAAAACAAACACCAGATAATGTCTGCCACAGAGCCCTTCACATCTTGAGAGTAGGACTTCCCTCCTGCTTATCTTTTGTCTTCTTTGTACCTAATTCAGTGCTTAGCACATAGTAGGCACATAATATATGTTAATTTTTAACATATGTTAGGTGCCCTTCCTTCCAAGATTAATGGATTTTCTAGAAATCGCATGTGAATTACTTTACATATTCTACATCAACCCTTTTAGCTTAAAAATAAGGAACTGAATTACACAGCAAACCAAGTCACATGGGACAGAGAGCTTCTAGGACCCCTGGCCCCCAGCCATCCTCCTTCCCTACATTCCACTTCACTCAGCACTGGGAAGCGAGTCATCTTTGATCACTTGCCTGTTTTAATTTACGGTTGTTAAGAGATGGAAATTGCAGCATGAATGTTGGGTTCCGCCAGGCACCAGGATCCTACTAACCTGCGAGAGTAGGGTATCACCTAATTGCTTTACTCTAAACAATAAATTAGGTAATAATTGCACACATACATTCTGAAGTGGAAATGTCCACTGTCAGCAAATAAACCCCTGAATTTTCCTATCTCTTCTTTTCTTAGAACACATGTTCATTTGGCAACAACTATTTACTGAGCTCCTATTATGCGCCCGGGGTATATATCAGTGGATGAGGTAGTTTAAAACCCCTGTCCTTGTGGAGCTGCCAGAGGGGGAAGCCAGAGCCTTATTCTTTATACAAAATAAAGAAGCCTTTTGTGTAGTAGAAGATGGAAAGGGCCATGGGGAATAATAAAGTTGAGAAGGGAATAGGGAATGTGGAAGGGTTACATACAAGTTGAAAGAAAAAGAATAAAAGAGAGGAAGAGAGAAAGGTACTCAGGGACAATGTCACTGAACAAGTGACAACCGAGGGAAGACTTGAAGAGGGTAAAGAAATGAGGAGGGCAGCTGCCTGGTGGAAGTGTTCCAGGCAGAGGGCGGCGTGAAGCTTGAGGTGGAGAGGGTCCGTTGTATTCAAGGGAGAGCAGAGAGGATGATGTGTCTGGGGCTGAGCAGAGGAGGGGAAGACAGTGGACAGTCACAGGGATGAATCACCCAGGATTTTATCAGACTTTCCAAATTCTATTGGTCTTGCTAGTCCAGCTTTAAGACAAGATAAATAAAACAATTGGTTTGTAGCAATCATAACTGTCAGCTAATCTAAGCTGAAAAAAAAACAAATCAACAAAATGCTTTTCTGGTGCATTAGAAGCATGGACCTGTGTAAGAAAAGGAAGCAGTGTGGGAGTTACAATGTTATATTTAATGATTTCACTCACCAAAAATTTAAATATCACTTACCCAAAGGACAGGGTGAACCAAACGATCGTAAGCTTTATTGTATTTTCCCTGACGGGGTAGTTGAAACATCTCATAAAAGTCAACCAAATCTGTGAAATATTAGAGAGTTTGTTTTCTTATGCAGTTACTTAGTCAACCCTACTCCCCCACCCCTTCTGTTGAATTATTTAAAAAGGCTGAGTTTTCGCTGGGCTGAATTCATTTCAACTTAAAACTTAAGCGCTTGAGGCTGTAGGGAACCAAATACTGGAACTTTTACTTTTCACCTTCCCATCACTGCTCCAACTCCAGGCCTGACATCTTCCTTCCCAAGGACAGCACATAGTGAGTGGCTGGCTCCTGATCCCAAAGGGGTCCAACTGCCTGGTCCTAGCCCTAGAGTCAGGTGCCCTGGGCAGAAAGGAAGAGCTCCACTCATGGGACAGGCACACTCAGCCCCTCTTCCGACTGTCACCACATGCAAGAAGCTGACATGCAGGTTGGAGCGGAATTCGGTACTTACTCCGTACAGTTCTGTGCGCACCCGAACAAAACACCTCCTGTACCATGTTCCCGTGTCACTCTCGATTTCAATCAGTTCATCTATTTGCTTAGGGGTTTTGATTTTGTTGACCTGCAGAGAGCAACAGAGCGCAAGTGCTGAGTTCTCTTCTCTCAAGTTGCTGAGTTTAGGCTCATGAGTCATTTTTAAAAGAACAAAACCTGACTCCAGTGAAAGTAAGAGGTACTTGATAATCACTCTGTACAGAAGCAAGACCACTGGCCTAAGTCTACAGATCCAAAAGGCACCTAAAAGAACTGAAGAAAGAATGAGTGGCAGGGAAGAGCAGCTAGTAACGGGATGATATGAAACCAAATGCCCTTCTCTGAATCATTCCTCACAGACACACATGAGCAGAGAAGACAGACAGACTAGCTTCTGGATTTGGAGTTATTTTTCTTGGGATGAAGTGACTGTACACATTACTTTTGGAACAGACTTAATTGATGAATTAGGCCCCTAACCATAGTTCTTAAAATTTTCCCGTCAAACTTGTTTTCACAGAGTAGAATATTAGTAGTATCACTGAGGCCCTTTCTTCCTTCTCCCACCAGTGGCCAACCAGAAAATCCCCACAGGTGGCCACATGCAAGGAGAGGGAGTGAGTTTCCATCACGAGCATCAAGACTGATTCTTCAGACACTGAAGGGTAATAAATGGTGGAGATGCAGCATGAAAAGATGACTTCAGGTAGCCTCCTCTTGCTTAGGAAAAGAGCCACAAGGCACTGGAGCAATGCTTTCAACACAGAATGAATCCTGAGAAGAAGAAAAAAGGAAGACCTGCTCCTTTGTGGACCTGGCCCACCTTCCCCTGTTAACTGACATTTGCCTGTTTTTGACCCATCTGAAAGGACATGGAAATGTGTCGCCGCTACCCCTGCCTGGCTTGAGCAGGTTTTTTTTTGCTTTGTTTTGTTTTGTTTGTTTGTTTGTTTGTTTTGCAGAGCCTGCCAACATCCCAGGTGGCAATTCCACTGTGAGAAAGGTTCTGAGGTTGGCTTTGACAAGAGAGTATTTGGGGACCCTCTGCATTTTTTGAATTGTACCAGAGAGGCAGTAGTCTCTGCTATATGAACAAAGATACCTACTTAAAGAAAATTATTTCTGAGAGTTAAATATGGGATTTTAGATACAGTCAGTTTAAAATAATCCAGGTACAGATTATTTTGTGATATTCTAGTTGTTCTATTTTTATATATCATAAGATATTTATTTATTTGTTTATTTATTAGTACTGGGGATTGAACCCAGGGCACTCTACCACTGAGCTACACACTGTTTATGGTTTATTTTGAGACAGGCTGGTCTCGAACTTGGGATGCTCCTGCCTCAGCCTCTTGAGTAGCTGGGGTTACAGGTGTGCACCACTGTGCCTGGCACAAGAATGTTCTTATCATTTAACATTTTCCTTTCAAGAAGCTTCTACTTCTCCACTCATCAACATCTGTTTGTTTACTCATTCACTGGCACGCAGGGGAGATGCAAACATAAAATATCATACCCTCCAAGCACTTGCCATACAGAGTGAGAAGCTGGTCTGGAGGTCTGTATAGAAGGGGAGAGAAAAACTGCTAGGCCATCCAATTTGACCTTAGAGTGAGTGAGAAGACTTCGTGGGCTCCAGAATTTGAACCCAGGTGGACATAAAAGTATATTTGCTAAATCTGTCAACTGCTTGGAGGGATACAATGTTCTTCAACACGCATGGCTGGAGCTCAGGAGATTTGTGCATTAGGAGGCAGAGACACAGGAAGTAGCTGAGATCAGCTTAGGAGAATGTACAGGGTTAAAAGAAGTTACCTGGGTCTGGTGTAGCACGCCTGTAACTCCAGTACTTGGGAGGCTTGGACAGGAGGACCACATGTTCACCACCAGCCTCAGCAACTTAGCAAGGCCCTCAGTAACTTAGTGAGACCTTGTTTCCAAATAAAACATAAAATATGGCTGGGGGTGTAGCTTGAAAGTAGAGTGCCCCTGGATTCAATCCCCAGTAACACACACACACAAAAAAAAAAAAAGAAAGAAAAAGAGAAAGAAAGAAAAAGAAAAAAGAAGCCCAGAAAACAATATTTAACTAGCAAGAAGAGTTTATAAAGGAGACTTTGGAGGAATGCATGAAACTTCATTGTATTGTATACACAACAGAAAAAAGATAAATTGAGATTGCCCATTCTTCTGGAACATTCCCACCTTATTCTCCTCTAACCTGTGTGTGTGTGTGTGTGTGTGTTCATGTGTTACTGAGGATTGAACCCAGAGGCACTCTACTGCTGAGCTACACCCCCATCCTTATTTTATTTTTTTCTTGAAACAGGGTCTTGCTATGTTGCTGAGGCTTTTGTCTCAGCCCCCCAAGTACTGGGATTACAGGTGGGCCACCACTCCTGGCTCCTCTAGCCTTTATGTGATAACATTAACAAGGATGACCGTGAGTGGACTTAGTGACTCAGACCTTCCTGAAGAAAAGGCAAGTAAGCTGGGCAATGAGACCCCACAGAGACTTCTCAGAAGGTCTTCCAGAAAGGGTTCATCCTCATCTGGCTGAGAAGAGTTAAATGACATATGGCATCTAGGTGATGTCTCAAGATTCCTCCAGCATTATATCCTCTAATTTAAAAATAGTTTTAATAATGTTAATGTACATGAAATCAAATGAAGGGCCTATTCAATGGTCTCTAGACCTTTAATGGGGTACATCCATTGCTGATCTTTATTTTTTCACTATATTGCATGGAACATTTTGCTAATTAAGAATCTGTGGGGGTGGGGTGTAGGGGTGTAGCTCAGTGGTACAGCGCTTGCCTAGCGTGTGTGGGGTCCTGGTTTAGATCTCCAGCACCACAAACAATATAATAAATAAGTAAAATAATCTGGTCCTTTGGATAGAGGCCAGACTAAAGCCTATCTTTACATTATGAAAATCTATTTTCTAAATAAAAATGAAATGAATAAATAGGATGCAGTGAACTACATAATCAGAGCACATTTCACATATTTTAACAACTGTAACTGGTGTTTAAGCCACTGAAGCTCTTACTTAGGTTCCACTTATGTTTTACTGCATATCCTTCTAAACTTATTTAGTTAATTGAGTGCTACTGGGGATTGAACTCAGGGGTGTTCTACCTCTGAGTTATACTCTTTTTATTTTTTATTTTGAAACAGGGTCTTGCTAGGTTGCTGAGAGTCTTGCTAAGTTGCTGAGAGTTTCTTTAAGTTGCTGAGACTGCCCTTGAACCTGTGATCCTCCTGTCTCAGCCTCCTAAGTACTAGGATTACAGGTGTGTGCCACCAGGCCTGGCTCTAGACTTATTTTAGATAAAACATTTTTGATCTAATTGTATGACTGCATATATCAAAAGATTTAAAACTATCATTCCTTCCAAAAATTCCCATGTGTCCAATTGTATTAATTTGACTGACTTCCCCCATAGAGAATAAACTCTGTTCCAGAAGATAAAAGAACATTCCAGGCAGAAGGAATAGCATGTGGTAGATTAGGAGGAATAGCAAGTCTGAGGAACTGAAAGACGACTGTATCTATAGAGAGGAACAAGAAAGTCAGCAGGGACCTTATCGTAGGCCTTTGGTGTCTACACTGAAGATTTTGTCTTTATTCTGAAAACCATGTCAAGTCAGTAGAATGTGAAATTGGGCTATATGTTACATATGTGTGTGTGTCCAGGTTCATGCATGTATATAATAAAATTAAATATTTATTTTGGAAATAAGTTTCTGATTCTTTCATACTTTAAGTTCGTATCAAGCCACATTAAGTTGAAGCCACACGCTTGGATTGCTTTTCTCTGGCTTCCACATGGCTACCTTCCTTAACCAAATTCTGATGAATTATGGACCTAACAAGTGGGGATGTGTAGAATATTTGTCTTTACATAAAAGTGTTATTGAAGATAACATCTGTTCTATTGTTTAATATTCCTTATAATAGGCCTATGATAAACTTTTCACAAATTAGAACTAAAGTCAGCTTTTTTTGAAAAAATGGACACATTGCCATTTACTTTAGATCAAAATGAAATCTGCCTTGGTTGTCAGGAAACCTAAAGGGTATTAGTTTTATGCTTAGTTACACTGCTTTGATTCTCTAGTATAATTGTTTTCTCACTTATTAATTACTGGCTTTTTTTTTAACTTTCAGCAAATAACTTTGCTAAATATCTCAATATCTGTTAGGGCCTCAGAATTATGAAGATGAATTCCTGACATCTTAGAGAAAACACGATGGGGCGGCGGTGAATGCAAGCCTTGGCATGTCACTCAGAAATGTCCTGGGAGCCTAGAGGCCAGAATTCCCACTAATGAGGGGACGTAGTGCCACTTGCCTTGTGTGAAACATCTATGGTTGATTTTGGCTTTTGATCTAATCTGATCATCATTTATTTATTTAATAAATGATTTCTATTCTTCTTCTAAGACTTCTAATTTTAAAAATTTTTATTTCATGTGTCCTTATAAATGAACTACATTCATTTTCTTTTTTTTTTACTGTTCAGTTTCTGAAAAGTATATATCCAATCTCTAATTACATTCTAAATTTGGTTACATTTTAATTTTTCAAAAGTATTTTCTAGCCTATAGGAATACGGTTGGAAATTCTTGATATTCCCAACTTCTGTGGTTTTAGGCATAGAAAAAATTATTATAGAATGCAAAAAATGATAATTTCATACTTTTTTCTAAAAGATTTTTAACATTTGCTTTGGATCTATTATCATATTAAAAATAGTTATGTAGAAACCCATATGTTTAACTTGCTTCTTGAGTTAGCAATTTTGTTTCATCTTAGTTTAAATATATCAAGTTATTTTTTTCAAGAAAGTTATAGGGGTATTTTTTTTTTCCTGGACTCTTCATTTATGAGAGTAACTTTCCGTCCTCTCCTTATGTGAAAGAACTTGTGTGGTTTTGAAATTGGGGGGAACCTTTTTCTTTTTTTTTTTTTTTGCTAGGGATTGAATTCAGGGCCTGGGGCATGCTAGGCAAGCCAGCAAACTAATGAAACTATTATATCTGGGACATCTCATGAGATAAGAAACATAGAGGTGTCAGGAGAAAAGCAAGACAGTTGGTAGGTTGTAGGCTCTCCCTGAGTGGGGTCAGAGAGCACAAATTTACAATGTTATCTTTGTCTTCTTTCTGCCCCCCCACACTTGCATGTATGCACACACATCTGTATATACACAGATGTGAATATATATATTTATTTCATATATATAATATTATGTACACACACACACACACACACACACACACACACACACACACATATATATATATATATATATATGTATGTATTTTGTATGTGGAACTGGAGATTGAGCACAGGGGTATTCTACCTTCAAGCTACACCACCAGCCCTTTTTAATTTTTTTGTTTGGAAACAGGGTCTTGCTAGGTTGCTGAGAGCCTTGCTATGTTGCTGAGGCTGTCCTCCAACCTGTGATCCTCCTGTCTCAGGCTCCCAAGTACTGGAATTACAGGTGTGCACCACCACATCTGGCAGATGTGAGCATATATTGATTGCTGCTGTTTATGGAGTACTCAGAATGTGCCAGACATAATGCTAGAGGTCCTTTACAAATGATATCTCATGTGACCCTCCCAACAACCCTGTCAGTTGTTATTATAATTACTTTTAGATAAGACTGCAGCTGAAAACCTTGATGTTACTTGTTCAGGTCATGCATCCAATAAATGAATGAGCTGGATTTTGAATTAATGCATTTGCTTTACCTCGGAGACCCTGGGAAGCTGTGAACTTCTTGGTTGAGCAGTACGTGGAAACAAGTTTCAGGCAGGTGGCTGGGGCGAGAGCAGTGGCCTGGCAGAGCAGAGGGGATGGCCCCATAGAGGCCCGGATTTCCTCTGACAGCAAGCCAACGGTGGTCCCTACAACCAAGGGCCTCCCGCCTCTGGTACTGAGCCTGGGAGTCAGTATGTCTGAGATTAAAACATGGTCTTTTTGCTTTAACCCCGTCTCTCAGGTTTTTGTTATTATTTAACCAGTCACAGAGCCCTGGGGTTCTAGATAGGCATAGACAAGGTCAGCAACCTATGGGCCAAACCAGTGCTCTGCCTGTCTGTATAAATAAAGTTTTATTGGAACACAGCCATATTCATTTGTTTATACAATGTCTATGGCTGCTGATGGCAGAGTTAGTTCAGTAGTTGTGAAGGAGACTATATGGCTTGCAGTCTAAAATGCTTGCAATCTGGACCTTGACAGAAAACATGTCCTGAATGATGGAGTCGAGGATTCTGAGGGGCAGACTCACCGTGAAGACCTTCTCAGGCTGACCCCGTGCCCGCATGTTGGTGTCATGAATTAACTTCAGAATCATCCAAGCTTCATCGTGCTTTCCAACCTGAGAAATGTTGTAGACAGTGAGGTGCTAGGAGTAACACACTTATACTTTCCCAATTCCCAATAACCATCTTGTCGGATCAAATGGAGTGTAATTGTGCAAAGGTATTTAGATACATCCCATGGGAACAGACAGATTCTCTGCACATGATTGAAAAGATGAGCAGTTCAAAAACTGGGCAAAATCCCATTTATTAAACGATAAGTCATGTTCTCTTCATTGAGGGAGATGTTACTTAAAGAGGAACATGAGTGTTTTCTGGCCATGAGGCAGATCTTTCTAGTTGTTTAAAGCATGTCTCCAGGAAATCGAACCCTCCATAGATCCACAGCAGGAAGGAAAAATGAGCCTCCCCAAGAAGCAAACGTCCTTGCTAGAATGAGCAAGGAACTCCTTCCGACGTATTTGGGTTACTCGGGTGTTTGTAATAACAAGTGTTACCTCCAACAAGAACCGGGGGCTTTCAGGCATGAAGGTGAGGGCCACCACAGAGGACACGCAGGGCAGCGCGCACACGATGACGAAGACGCGCCAGCTGTGAAACTGGTAGGCTGAGCCCATGCTGAAGCTCCACCCTACAAGAGGACAGGAGAGTGAGGGGGGCTTCTGCCAGACGCCTGTGGGTAAAGTCACCACACGGGTCTCCACCATGCTTTTTTTGGTCAAGTCCTACTGTCCACAGAAGGATGAGCTGACCTGGGCATCGGCCACAGTGACCAGCTCAACTTTAAGTACACCATTGGCAGTGCTGAGAAGAAAGGTGCTTGAAGCCAGAGGGGTCGGGTCTCAGTAGGGGGTGCATGTGGGCTCGTGTGCAACCAAACCCCAAAGCCAGTGTTAATTTGGGAGAATGTTTTTTCCAATAGGCCACTGTGCCAGGTAGCTTCTGTTTGCTCTTTCCACCCTGCTGCATGCCAGGAAAGGGCTCTCTGAGGACTGCATCAATGGCTCCCAGCAAGGCTTGGGTAGAAGAAGCAGGACAAGAAAACAGAGGGCGGGCTAGGTGGTGGTGCATGCCTGTAATCCCAGTTACTAGGGAGGTTGAGGCAGGAGGATCACAAATTTGAGGCCAGCCTGGGCAACTTAGCGAGACTCTGCCTCAAAATAAAAAATAAAAGGGCTGGGGCTGTATCTCTGTGGTAGAGCACCCCTGAGTTCAATCCCTAGTACTGCAACAAAAAGAAAACAGAAGGGGGGAGGAGAGGCCGGGACATTATTTCCCTTGCTTTCTTTCTCCTTTCTTCCTGGCTGGGTGGAGATTTGGCAGTGGCCGCTCTCAATTCCTGGGCCTTGCACAGCCCCAGCGCCTGACAGCTCTGGTCGCCCCTCCCTCCTCTGCCCTTTGAGGCACAGACAGCTCCAAGGCCCTGTTAGTCCTTATTGGTTTCTCTTAACAGTTCCCACATCTTTGTAAATAGTCCCTTCATTAGACTCTTTTCACTGGCCCCTTTGGAGGGGCTCAGTGGTTTCCTGCCAGCACCCTGAGCAGTACAAATATCGAGAACTGGCAGTTTGTACCTCTGTTCATACATATCATCCAGTAGATGAACAGAACTTTTTATTTTTAAATAGAATTTTTTTTTCAGTGCTAGGGATTGAACCCAGGTCCTTGCACATGCTGTGCTCTAACCATTGAGCTACATCCCCAGCTTTTGTGTGTGTGTGTGTGTGTGTGGTACTGAGGATTGAACCCAGGGACATTCTACCTTTGAGCTACACCCCCGGCTCTTTTTTTTATTTTAAAAGAGGGTCTCACTAAATTGCTGGTCTTGAACCTGCAATCCTCCTGTCTCAGCCTCCCAAGGACTCAGATTACAGGCATACACCCCACACTCAGCACCTAGCTCTTTTTAAATTTTATTTTGAGACAGGGTCTTGGTAAGTTGCCCAGACTTGCTTCAAACTTGTGAGCCTCCTGCCTCAGCTTCCTGAATAGTTGGCATTATAAGTGTGTACTACCATGCTCGGCTCTAAAAAATTTTCTATAAAAATAGAAAATTTTAAATTCTATTGTAATAAAATAAAGACAGCCACAGTGGGATGCAAACAGAAATCCCTTCTAGAACAAAAAGATAGTCAATATTCAAAAGGGTATTAAAGTGGTTGAAAGCAAAATTCAAACATGATTCTAAATGAGAAATAATGAGGCATATCAAATCTAATTGAAAACAGAGAGGAGATTTATAGAGGCATAGATGAATTATGTTAGGGGAAATTTGAATTTAGAGCAAGCTTGGCATTAAGACTTTCTATGAACAAAACTCAGGTAGTCTACATCCCTTCCCCAGGACAGCTGTGTAATTATTCATTGTTCACATGGGAGCCAAGTGAGGTTCTGAAGGAGACTAAACTTCCTCAAGGCCACGGAACTGAGCATAGCAAAATCTTCCCCGCCAGGATTCAAGACAGAACTGTGCACCAACACACGGCCCTCTGTGTGTGTCCCCACACTCACTGGATTTGTTGACAAGTGATGTAAAATCAATGACATGCAATATTAATCTTACATTGATAAGCTTTTCTGGGAATTTAATGTGTGAAGATTATAAGGATTGCTAAATTGATTATTTCATAAACATTAAGGTAGCATGATGGCTCTTAGTGGCACAAGTTCAAAAGTCTCACCTATCCGAAATGCAGAAGTAATTCTATGATGGAATAGAGAAAACATAACTTGCTCATTTCACATTTGATCTTAGAGCTTCATATAAAGATCTTTTTTTAGAAGCTTTAAACTTGGTTACTTTAAACATTGGAAGAAAAATAAAAGCTTTTGGAGGCTGTGTTAAGCTTCAGGCTACAGCACATTCCATGAAGTATGGGAAGGAAGAACAAAGACAAGAGAGGGGAAGGATCTGGTGTCATTGTTCAAATACATTAGTGCAGAAAGAGACGTTTTCAAAGGAGAAAGTCACTACAGTGAATAGGGTAGGAAGCTTCTTGTGGTAGACAGATTAATGCAAAAAAGATGTTTTCCTCTTGCTCTTCAGACCTTGTGAATATACTTTTTTTTTTTTTTTTTTGCATACTGGGGATTGAACCCAAGGGCATTCTACCTCTGAGCTACACCCCCAGCCCTATTTTTTTATTCTTTATTTTGAAACAGGGTCTCACTAAGTTGTGGAGGGCCTCACTAAGTAGCTGAGGCTGGCCACAAACCCGGATCCTCTGGTCTCAGAGACCTTGTGAATATATTACATGCAAAGGGACACAGCAAGTGTGATTCAGTCAAGGATCTTGAGAGACAGAGACTATAATATATATGGCTGGATCAAATATAAATGCCAGTGTCCTTCTAAGGAAAAGAGGGAAGTAGGAGAATCAGAGTGAGATAAGGAGACGGTATGAGGGAAGCAGAGGTCAGACTGGAGAGAGACTTGAAGATGCTATGTTGCTAACGTTACAGAATGAGGAAGGGACCACAAGCCAAGGAATGTAGGTACCTGGTAGAAACTGGAATAAGCAAGAACTCATTCCCTCCTAGAAACCCCAGAAGGAGCCTCCAGAAGCCCTGCCAACCCATTTGAACTTCTGACCTTCAGAAGTATAAGATAATAAATGTATTTTGTTTTAAGCCAAACATTTGTGGTGATTTGTTGCAGCAGCAATAGGGAACTATTGCACTCTTCTTTGTAGTTATAGCTCTATCACTAACTTGACTGATGTAAGTTGGGGAATTGTAAATCTTCTTCATGAAACCTCAGCCTCCCACTTAGGCTGGGGCTTCTGCAGACACCCATCCGAAGCTGCTCTTAAGAACCTTGGCCTCCACTCATACTGCTATGGAACATCAATCACATCGGTGGGTGCAGAGATTGATTACAAAATGCTTCCAGCTAGGCAGTTTCCTACCTATCAAGGAAACTGGACAATACTCTAAACCCAGAAGAGAGCTAACTGATCCAGCGTCCAGCTCTGCTCAGCTTAGAACAGAGTTCCTTCAGGTGTAGATGGTCTTGCCCAACAGCAGAAGTTTAGCCCATACATTGATGTTCAGGTCCTTCACTGTTTCACTGGCTGTGAAGTTCATCTTCTTGTCCCTTGCTCAGTGTGCATGTGTGCGTGTGTGTGTGTGTGTGCGTGTGTGTGTGCATGTGTGCATTGTGGTGGTGTAAAAGTGTGTTGTCCACCCATTTCTCTCTCCATTTATTTGCAATATGCTTTTCTCCCAGTTTCCAAAACTAGTTTATATCTTTTGCCCATCTCTCTTCTAATCTCCAGCAGTCAATCTCACTCTCTGCACTTGACCTCACCTCCTGTTCTGAGAAAAGAAATGCAGAAAGAACCACATCCATCTTACCCCTCACTCCTGGATGCGCTGGCCCGCCAGCTCCTGGACGTCTCCCTGCCTTCCCTGTGGTTACAGTGGATGACCCGTCCATGTGACAGTCTGAGGCCCCCCTGCCCATGCGGGCTTGGGAGCCCATCCTCTCTCTCACTGGGACAGAACTCCTGTGATTAACTACCCCTCCTCTCCATCCATCACCATCATGTCCTCTCACCTCATTCATTCATTCATTCATTCATTTGTGGTACTTGGGGAGGGACATTCTACCTCTGAGCTATACCCCTTGCCCCATTTTCCTTTTTTTTTTTTATGTGCGGTACTGGGGATTGAACTCAGGGGCATTCTACCTATGAGCTATACCCCTAGACCAATTTTATTTTTTATTTTGAAACAGGGTCTCACTAAGTTGCGGGGGGCCTCACTAAGTCACTGAGGCTGGCTGCAAACCTGCGATCCTCCTGTCTCAGTCTCTTGAGTACTGAGATTATAGGCGTGTGCCACCATGCCAGGCTCCTATTTTACTTTTTATTTTGAAACAGGGTAAGTTGCCAAGGGTCTCGCTAAGTTGCTGAGGCTGGCTTTGACCCTGCAATCCTCCTGTCTCAGCCTCCCAAGTCCTGGAATTACAGGTGTGCACCACTGCACCCAGCTGTCCATCCACACACCTATGCCCAGCATCTAAGAAACAGCCCTCCCTTGGCCCCCACATGTTCTGCAGCTGCACTGCTTCCTCTGTCCCCTTCACAGCAAAACATCTAAAAACAAAATGGCAGCAACTGTCTCCATTTTCCCACCCAATAGTCTCACCTTGAGCAGACTTCTGTCCTGAGTTCCACAGAAATGGGGCTGGTCGAGGTCACCACCAGTCTTGCCTAATTTAACAGTCACTTTGCTGTCTTCCTCTTACTCAAGCTCTCCACATCATCCCATCTAGCTGTCCTTTCCCTTCTTTTAAAAAACATGTTTCCCTTGACTTCCTCATTACTGCTAGCCTCCTTCTCCCTCACTGACTTTCCTTCTGCTTCCTTTCCTGGCTCCTTTGGCCCCCAAAAGCTGGCATCCCCCAGATATTGATCCTTAGCCCTCTCCTGTCTATAGGTTCTTCCTAGTGGATTCATCTATCTCCATGACTTAAGCACCATCTCCATGCCCTTGTCTCTGAAATGTACCCTGTTCTCTTTCCAGAGTACCAGAACCATATCTCCACCTGCCCACTTACATCTTCACAGAGATGCCTATGAAGCATCTCCAAGTTACCATATCTTATACCAAACTTCAGATTTTCTGCCACATTATCAAAGAAAAGCTCTTGTTTTTCTCTCAACATGCCCTACTTCAGCTCTGCCAGTTACCAGATATTCACCCCAAAAACCAAGACCTTATCCTCGATTCCTCATTTTCCCTTACCACCCCCGATGTCCAACCCATCAGCAAGTTCCATCTCTAAAATCTATCCCAAAGCCATCCACTTCTGCCCCTATCTATGGCACTGTACAGGTTCCAGCCCACGGGGACCTCCCCTGACCCTCAGCAACAGTCTTGAAACATTCCCTCATACTGCCACTTTGGGGCCATCCTGAACCCCTAGAAACTGATTTCTGTTTCTCTAGTTTTGTCTTTTCCAGAATGTCATGTAATTGGAAATGTGCTGTACATAGCTTTTTGAATCTGGTTCTTACACTTAGCATAACATATTTGAGATTCATATGCAAACTGTCGCACGTATGAGCAGCTTACTCATTTTCATTGCTGTGTTGTATTCCAGTTTGTGACTATAATACACTCTAGCCACTCACCAATGGAAGGGTTGTTGAATGATTTCCAGTTTAGGGGGGACTATGAACAAAGCTGCTGTAAACATTTCACCCAGGTTTTTTTGTGCCTCAAAATTTTCTTTTTCTCTGTGTAACTATGTAGAAGTGGGAGAGTTGAGTTGTGCGATTACTTTCTGTATAACTTTGTGAGAGAATGCCAAACTGTTTCCCGCAGGGACATTTTGATGCCTACCAGTACTGTACGAGAGTGCTAGCTGCTAAACATCCTTCCTGCCACTTGTTAATTTTTTAAAAAATGTCCTAATAGGTATCTAGTAGAACCTCACCATGATTTCAATTTGCATTTCCCTAGTAATATTTTCACTTACTTTTTTGTCCATTCTTTCATACTTTTATTGAGTGTCTATATGTGCCAGTCGTCCTGCTGTGATGCGGAGGCTAATGAGACCCATCCCCTGCCCTCGGGAAGTTGAGCCCCCTGGAAGATGCAAATTTGCCAACAAACACAACAAGCAAAGAACCCAGGCTAGATCCAGGAATGAAGAGGACAGTGAGGCAGTGTTCTCAGACAGTGAGAGGACAGAGGGACAGCGACCTGGGCATCCTGAGGAGACTTCCCTTGAGTTCTGGACAAGTTTCTTTTTCTGATTTGGGCCTATGAACGAAGAGAGCAAAATCAAAAATTTCTACTCTCAGAGAGATAGAATTAAAATCAATGCTTAAGAAGTAGATGAGAGGTAGGTGTGGTGGTGCACTCCTGTAATCCTAGTACTTGGGAGGCTGAGACAGGAGAATAGCAGGTTCAAGGCCAGCCTCTACAACTTTGCTACACTCAGTAACTTAGTAAGACCCTGTTTAAAAAAAAAATCAAAAGGGAGGGGGATATAGCTCAGAGGTAGAATGCCCCTGGGTTCAATCCCCAGAACCCCCCGCCAAAAAAAGAAGTAGATGAGATCAGCCAGGACTGACTGTCCCTTTCCTATAGATTACAACTGCCCTGACTTAGAGAGGGAGCAGAGCATGGAGCGGTGGCAGGGACACTGCTCCATTCTTAGGACATGGCCCTCCCTCTCCCCCCAGGGACCAAGACTGATTGGGTGAGACCCTGTGAACAGAATGGGAGATAGACACATGAGGGTCTTAAGAAATGACCCTGCAGATGCTTTGAAAAACAATACAGAAGCACGAAGGGGTAAAACACTGACCACCATCCATCCTCAGCCTTGAATCCCCAGGACCCCTCCTGAGCATGGCCGCAAGACGGCTTCAACCTGAATTTGAGAGCTATGCAAAGCTTACACCACAAACACGGGAAAGTGGAGCAGAGGACTGGAATGTGAGAGCGAGCCACGTTCCGCGGGAAAGCGGCTGTTGCTTTTGAATACTCATCTGCACTTAGTAAAACGGATTCTCTTAAATGAACCCGTTTCACTGGAACCATGCCTTTTTTTGTCTTAGAAAAAATGATTCTTACAAAGTTTATGGTTCTCATTGTCCTTTGGACTTTGTTAAAATACTCATTAAAATGTCATACTGGGAGATTTATCTATGGATAATGTAAATTCCATGCGAGGAAGGACCTCAATTAGGGTATTACAGAAAGCTGCGACTGCGCAGCTCTAATCAGTGTGGCGCTAATAAGAGTGTGATGTGCCTTGCATAATAATCAGGGCCATTTGCCAGTTGATGTGCTCTGCAGTGGCAGAAACCAGCTGCCTCCCCGCCGCCTAACTGTTCTTCAAGGTGCCAAGGCGAAAGTCCACGCCACACACAGAATGCTGGCTTTTGCAATTCTTTCTGGGCTCTGTCCTGGAAGTCCTGGGGTCTTGGTAACTACTCTGCTGATCTACATTTGGTTGTCAGTCATGTGATATTATCAATGAACAGTCTTCGGCAAGAAAGCAGATTTTAGATATAAGACATAGATCTAATGTGCTAAAAATTTTTTAAACATTGCTTGGGAGATTAATTTTAATAGCTATGAAGTAAATTATCTATGTTTTTGTCTATAGTCTTCACTCACAAGGCACATGCCCCACTAAAATTCTCTTTCTTTTTTTTTTTTGCGGAACTGGGAATTGAACCCAGGGGCAAGATCTCCGAGCTACACCCCCAGCCCTATTTTTTGTTCTTTTTTTTTTTGCAGTACTGGGGATTGAACTCAGGGGCGTTCTACCTCCGTGCTACACCCCCGGCCCTATTTTTTATAGTTTATTTTGAAAC
>PVJS01009642.1:0-28209 GCA_004027185.1 Glis glis
GTGCTCTTCCGATCTTTTTTATACTTTATTTTGAAACCGGGTCTCACGAAGTTGCAGAGGGCCTCACTAGGTAGAGAGAGAGAGAGAGAGAGAGAGAGAGAAAGAGAGAGAAAGAGAGAGAGAGCTGAGGCTGGCCGCGAACCCGGATCCTCCGGTCTCTGCCTGCCAAAGTACTGGGATTACAAGCGTGCGCCACCATGCCCGGCTCAGGGACATCCATTTCTCACCATCTCTCAAGAATATGACCCAGGTAGCAGTGGGCTGTCTTCTCATCCACGGGCTCAACAGGGGAAGAATCCGCACCCATTCAAGCCATTGACGGAATTCACTTCCCTGCAGTTGAATGACTGGAGACACCATCTTCTTGCTGCTTCTGGTTTGGGGCTTTTCTGAGGTCCTAGAGGCTGCGTCAAGCCCCCTGTCCTGTGATCATCCACAAGGGAGTGTGAAAATAGTATTTCATTGTATGAGTGAGGTATTGAGTAAACCTATCACAATATTCACCTGTAACATAAAATCAGTGTTTACTTGGAGTTCTGCATTATAGATTATTCTCTGTCTTCTCAATTTACATGCAGTGCACCAGGGAATCAATAGTTGATATGTGGTCAAAAATAAGAGAGTCGCAAGTGAGGAGAAAGAGAAATGGATAATGTTTGAATAGTGGTTTACTCAAATGCACTCATGTACATGGATAACAATATTTTAACAATATAACCTTGAAAACATAGAAAATCATAATAGAATTTTATTGAACACCTACTCCAAGTAAGTGATTTTGCTATATATTGTGTATTTTTAGTATAAATAAACACGCATGCCGGGCGAGGTGGCACACGCTTGTAATCCCAGTACTTTGGCAGGCGGAGACCAGAGGATCCGGGTTCGCGGCCAGCCTCAGCTTTCTCTCTCTCTCTCTCTCTCTCTCTCTCTCTCACTCCCTGTCTCTCTCTCTCTCTCTCTCTACTTGGTGAGGCCCTCCGCAACTTCGTGAGACCCGGTTTCAAAATAAAGTATAAAAAATAGGGCCGGGGGTGTAGCGCGGAGGTAGAAAGCCCCTGGGTTCAATCCCCAGTACCGCAAAAAATAAATAAATAAATAAATAAATATACACACATGATATATGTATATTTATGTATCTATATTTATCTTTTAGATATACTTATAGAATGTAAATATATATTATGTATTAGTAAATATACATATTACCTTTTTAGTGAATCAGTACAGAGTAAAAGATTCTCTTTAAAACCAGTGCAGAAAATATAACCTACACTATTTTAATTATAGACAAAAAAAGAAAATTTTCAGAGTGGTAGCCTTTAAATCCTTCCCACTTCTTCAATCTATTTAAATTAGGAAAGAAAGAGTTTTACTTCATTTATTTTTTAAAATTAGTTTACATATTCTTTCATTCATATTTTTATGAAGTAAGCTTAACTTGTATTGAAAACTTTACTCTGTGTGAAAACATATTGTGGGCCTTGCAAATACAATGGTCAACAAGGTATAAACAACCCTTGCACCACGGAGCTCATGTCTCAAAAAAAGATAATAAACAAGGAAACATCAGGTGGCAAGTGTCGTGTGGAGAATGACAGAGGGCCATGCTGTGGCCGGGGGCCAGGCAGGCTCTTCAGGTTGGGTAATGGAGAGATCTTCTAGGAGTTGACATTTTAATAAAAATGTCAAGAAGAATAAAATGACAAGAGGCGGCAACCAGGCAAATATTAACTGTGGGAGCATCTCAAGCAGGGAGGAGCCAGTGTGTCGAAGAGAACAGACTTGATACTGAGGGACCAGTGAGCGCCTGGGTCTGGAGCTGCAGGACAGAGGAGAGATGGGACAGAACAGGGATGAATTGGGGCGATACCTTGAAGCCCAGAGTGGGAATTGGGTTGAGCTTGCTGTGTGACTGGAAGCTGCTGGAGGTTGTCAGAGAGGTGCTTATGAGATGAGATCAGAGCATAAAAATGATTACTCTGACGGATATGAATATAGGGACCAGAAGTGGTCCATACGAGAACAGTCATGCAACCAGGCACTTGCCCGGTAGAGATGACAGCTTTGACCAGGGAGGTGGCAATGAGGGGAAGTGAAAGGAACTGACTTATGACACAGTCTGGAGGTCAAATGACAGAACAGGATACTAGATTGGATAAGAGTGGTGAAGGAATGAGAGGAAAAGAATGTAATTCTGCATATGTGATTTTATATATGTATTATATAAAATCAGCCACACAATATATTGATAGTCTTCTCAAGATGGGCCCATTGTATTTATTGCAGGTATATGATATATTCACTTAAATAAACATCTGCTTTTTTATGTTGAAAATAGGGGTAGAAGCATGATAGAACTGTATTAAGACAGTGTAGGAATACCCTTTGTTTTCATCCGTTCACCTTCAAGGAATCCTAATAAGACTTTTAACAAAAGTAAAGCTCCCTAGCCCGGCGTGGTGGCGCACGCTTGTAATCCCAGTACTTTGGGAGGCGGAGACCCAAGGATCCGGGTTCGTGGCCAGCCTCAGCTCTCGCTCTCTCTCTCCCTGTCTCTCTCTCTCTCTCTCTCCTTAGTGAGGCCCTCCGCAACTTTGTGAGACCCGGTTTCAAAATAAAGCATAAAAAATAGGGCCGGGGCCGTAGCGCGGAGGTAGAACGCCCCTGGGTTCAATCCCCGGTACTGCAAAAAAAAAAAAAAGTAAAGCTCCTTGAAAACATAGCAAACATAATCACTGCGTGCGCATTTTCCTCTCATATCTTTATGTTCTTACATTGCTTTGACCAAACATTGTTGACTGATGATAATGCATTCATGAATATCTCTCAGTTAAGACTGAAATGTACATTTGGTCCCTCGAAAGTGGAAAATACCATTATCCTTAAAACATATTTTCATGTGCGCATGTATGTGTGCATATTCAAACTGACAGGTACTTGCAGGGAAACAGAGGGACCAGCCTGTAATTTACTCTGCAGGGATCATTTATCTCTGTGACTAATGAGAGCCTGTGGTCCAGGGTGTGGGTGGGAATGTTCCACACCAAACAATGCTAATGACAGCTCATCAGGGGGGACAACAGGGATGGTCTGTGGCATTATGAAGCCTAAGTCACCATGGCACTGTGCTAAAAGGCTAAAAGACATACAAAGTGAGAAGGATTCAGCAGCCTTATATTAACCAAAATGCTGTGCATTAAAATAAGTATCCACTGGTATTCCCAGTGGATATTTTAAGTGACTATCAGTGTCTGTTATACACAACTGCTTTCAGTTAAAGCAGTTCTACATCACTTAACATGTGAAGAGGCTGTGGCTTTCTTATCCCTAATATTATTTTTTATGTTTTTTTTTTTTTACCTTGCCATTTTTTTCAATATATAGGAAAAGATATTTTGGAAATAGTCGGACATATTGGGGCAACTGGAAACATGCCTATGAGGAGATCCCATAACTGTGAATACTTCTTTCTACTATGTTTATCAGGAAAACTGAACACCATAGTACTTACAAATATGTATTATGCTAGTATGGACATATATGCAGAATAATTTTAACATGTTTTAAGTTATGCTTTTAAAAATTCTTTAAAATTCATGTAGATAACCAAAAACTCAAGTACACATGCGCATCACAAAGGAAATAAGATAAATTGTAGGTTCCATAAGACAAGATGTGTAGAACCCATGGGAATTGGTTGGGTGGGTTGGCATTTCTCTGATCCAAACATGCCAAATTTGGAGTCCGATAAAGTAGAATTTGGAGCTCTTGCTCTTAGAATTTCTTCTTTATAGTAGATACAAAAGGTATGAACATTTTTAAATAATGTTTATTGAAGGTCTACATAATTGTTGATATAATAGAGGAAAATGCTATTTGAAGAAAGAGAAAAGTTGCTTTTAAGGAAAGATCATATATTATTTTTCTTTATAATTGACAAAAGCTACACATCATTATTAGGCACAATGTGGTGTTATGGTATATGTATGCACTGTGAAATGATTGAATCAAACAAATTAACATGTCCCTGAATTCATATATTTATCGTCTTTTTTATGGTAAGAACATGTAAAATTTACTTTCTTGACAATATTCAAATATATATTCTATTGTTCTTTACTGTAGTCATGGTGCTGAGCAGTAGATCTCCAGAACTTTGTTTTTACCAAAACTGAATACACACCTTTTTATCAAAGCCTTCCCCAACACCTGGTAACCAGAGTTTCATTCTCAGCTTCTGTGAGTCTACACACAAGAGAGATTGTGCAGATTGTCTTTCTGTGTCTGGCTTATTTAACTTAGCACAATTACCTTCTGGCTCATCCGTGTTGCTACAAATGATAGGGTTGCCTTCCTTTTATGGCAAAATAGTATTCCACTGTGCATATATACCATATTTTCTTTGACCACTCAATATATCATTCTCTGGCTTACCTACTGTGATTGATGTTTCAGTTACTGCAAGAGTGGAGAACTAAAAAGCTTCATCATAGCAAAGGAAACAATCAACAGAGAGAAAAGAGGCAATTTATGGGGTGAAAAAAGATATTTTTAAGCCTTACGTCTGAAAGGGGGTTAAATGCAAACTGTGTAAGGAACTCAAGCGACTCAATAACAAGAGAAGAAATAATCCAATTAAAAGTGAGCAAAGGACCAGAAGAGGCATTCTCAAAAGAAGACATACAAATGGACATCAGGTCTATGAAAAAATGTTCAGCATCACTAATCATCAGGAAAATGCAAATTTGTTATAGTTAGATATAGAATAGCCCCTTAATGAGCTCATAAATTGATGTTTGGAGTTGATGTAATTGAGTCATGAGGGTTATGATCCCTGCAGTGGATATATCCATCGTAATGGATTTATCTGGGTGGTAGCCTAGGCCGGTAGGGTGTGGCTAGGGGTGCGCCTTGTGGATTATATATAGTTCCTCCTCCCCTTGCTCTTTTCTTGCCTCTGGCCTCCATGATGTGAGGAGCACAGCCCATGTGCTCTTCCTTTCTCTGTTTCCCGCCACCATGCCCTGAGATCCACGGTCCCTGGCCTCACATGAACTGAACCCCGAAACCATGAGCTAATAAATCTTCCTCCTCTAAGTTACATGGCTGGATCTTTAGATTATAGCTATGAAAGTTCTGATGAATACAGAAATCAAAACCACAGGTAAAACTCACCCTCATACTTGTTTGAATGGCTATCATTCTAAAGAGGAAAGATAACAAATGCTGTTGAGGATGTGGAGAAAAGGGAACCCTTTCTCACTGTCAGTGGGAAAGTAAATTAGCGCATCCATTCTGGAAAACAATATGGACGTTTCTCAAAAAATTAAAAATAGAGCTACCATATGATCCAGCAATCCCACTACTGGGCATATTCTAAGAGAAATGGAATTAGTTTATCAAGGATGTATCCATTTTATAGTTGGATAATTTACCTAAAGAAAATATTGGGGGAGGGCTAATTGACCGATGTGTGCATGTGTACTTCTACCACCCTGAAACCCATCAAGATGTATGGTTAAAATACACCAATAAAAAAAAAAATTAAAAAAGAAGTGCCCCCCAAAAAAGAAAAGAAAATACCTTACTATGTCTTTTATTTTTTGGTACTGGGGATTGAACCTACCTCTGGACTACATCCCCTGTCCATTTTATATTTTATTTTGGACCAGGGACTCACTAAGTTGCAGAGGGCCTCACTAAGTTGATGAGACTGGCTGAGCCATGAACCTGTGATCCTCGTGTCTCAGCCTCCCAAGTATTGGGATTACAGTCCATGTGCCACCACACCAGCTTTTTACATCTTTTATTTGAGAAGATGAAGCCCTTTGTGGGCATGGTTAGATGCAGTTTTTGTTTAATGGCGTTATTAACTGTCATGCTACATAAAACTGTATGTGCACACCTGAATTTTAAGGTGTTTTAGAAGAAAAGGCTGAAGAGACTGAAATCAAAACGAGGCTCCGATATAGAAAGAGAGACCTTGCAGCTGGATGTCCTGAACACAATCTAGACAAAGAGAATTTTACATGTCAGGGGTCATCAGGTAAATTTAATAAGCTTGAAATTCAGCATTCAATTTTCCAATAGATTACTTTTAGAGATATTTTCGATTTACACCATTAATTGGGTAGGAAATCCAGAGATTTCGCGTATACCCTCTGCCCGCACATGCACATGAGCACAACCTCCCTCATGTCAACGTCAAGCACCTGGGTGGAGCGTTTCTTACAACTGATGAACCTATATTAACACAACATTATCACTCAAAATCTACAGTTTACATGAGGGTTCACTCTTGGTGTTGTGGATTCTCAGGGTTCTGCCAAATGTATAATTACACATATCAATAATTATAGTATCATAACAGAGTAGTTTCACTGCCTTTAAATCCTCTTTGCTAGAGCTATCCATCCCTCCCTCGCTCCTAACCACTGACAATCAGTAATCTTTGTACTGTCTCCATGGATTCGCCTTTCCCAGAATGTCATATAATTGGAATCATGCAGTATATGGACTTTTCAGACAAGCTTTTTGCAATCAGTAATGTGCATTTAAGTTTCCTCTATATCTTTTCATGGTCTGATAGATCTTTTTTTTAATCATTGAATAATACTGCCTGGATGTACCACACTGTATTTAGATATTCACCTATTGAAGGCCATCTTGGTTGCTTCCGCATTTTGATACTTATGGATAAAGCTGTTCTAAACATGCATGTACAGGTTTTTGTGTGGACATAAGCCTTCGATTCATTTGGGTAAATACCAAAAAGTGCAATTGCTATATCATATGGTAAGAATATGTTTAGTTTTGTGAGAAACTGCCAAATTGTATTCCAAAGTGACTATACCATTTTGCATTCCCACCAGCAATGTAACATGCGATTTTAGGTTTCTTTCCTCTCTACTGGCTTGTACTGTAAAAGCATCCTTATTAATTTAGCCATCAGGAAACATCCCCTACTTTCTGTGGCCTCGTGTTAGCAGTGGTATCAGAGAATGCAGGAAAGGCGGCGATTAGCGTGGTTAGAAGCAGTGCAGAACGCAGATGTGGTCCACAGGAGACAAAAATAAGGGCTCACTGGAAGCAAGAAATAAGAGCTAATGAGAACCCAAGGAAACAGAAATGTTGTGGGAAGCTTCAGTGATATTGCTGGTGAAGATTCACATATTCCCATGTTATACTGGCTGTCAGCTCAAGCAGATTCAGTTGCATTCTAAACAATTAGCAATGGCTTTTTGAGTTTCTCTATTTTCTGTTTACTAGAACCTTTTATCTCCATCAATATGCTGCTGAGCAACTTACTCATTTTTTTGGGTGGGCGGGAGAGGACTGGGGATTGAATCCAGGGGCATTCTACCTCTGAGCTACACCCTCTGCCCTATTTCATCTATTTTATTTTGAAACAGGGTCTCACTAAGTTGCAGAGGGCTTTGCTAAGTTCCTGAGACTGGCCACCAACCTGTGGTCCTCCTGTCTCAGACTCCCAAGTACTAGGATTACCGGCATGCACCCCCACACCCAACTTCCTTACTTTATTTTTTAATCTCTTAAACTGTTGATGCCAGGCTCCTCAAAACTTAAAGCATCGCCTCTCTATCTTCAGGATCCAGGAAAGCTCTTTCCCCTTAAGAAACACTCACAGCCATGTCCTCAAGGACAGCGGCATCCAAGAACAAGGGAGATGAGGGTCGTGATGGGCCATGGGCAGGTATCTGTGAGGCCTGGTACTAGGAGGCATAAGTGTGTGGTCTGAGAGGAGCACCCACCTATATGACCTCCAAAAGGAAAAACAATCCAGGGATGGATATCTCTAGTGGAGGACATTTTCTGTTCAGAACTGGAGGTCTGTGTGGGCATCAGTTCTTCAGCTCAAGAGACCATTTGAAGACAAGGTCTAAAAGGGTGGAAGGAGGGCCACTGGAGCAAGTGGAGGCAGACACAGGTGGAGGTGGCACATACTTACTTTACCACCTTCCTAAACCTCAGCAAGTGTGGATGTGATGTTACAGGGCCCAGGCTCTTCCTGTCAACTCAGCATTTTAAGCTTCAAAACTTCTAAATCGTCTGCCCACCCAGGAAAACACCTCCAGGGTAAAACTGGCCTGAGAAGAAGAAGCTCCCTAGATTTCTTCTCCTTCTGGGTCTTTGCTCAGAAATTCTCATGGCGTTATGAGACCTCCAATGCCTGCAACCATTTATTTATTTATTTATTTATTTATTTATTTATTTATTTATTTATTTTTATTTGGTACTGGGAATTGAACTCAGCAGCATTCTACCCCTGAGCTACACCCTAAGTCCTATTTTATTTTTTATTTTGAAACAGGGTCTTGCTAGGTTGTTGAGAGTCTCAATACGATCTTCCTGTTTCAGCCCCCCAAGTATTGGGATTACAGGCATGTGCCACCATGCCTAGCCAACCATTTGTCGGTGTTTTTTTTTTTTCAGTAGTCTTCAGTTTATGGGTGTTTATAAATAACTAGTGTGACTTCACTAGCCTTAGATTGAATAATGATGAAACAAATCAATATCTATTTGTCCAATGAGTAAATGCCCAGCTCCCTTTTATTAGAGCACTTAGTTTTGCCAAGGATTTGGAGAGTGGATAGACAGACATATGGTTGCTACATAGCCAAATCCCTCTATTAATTTTTTTAAAACATATTGGAAAAACTCTGGAGATAATATTTGTAGTGCATTCCCGGTTTATGCTATTGATGGTGTATAATTATGATCAGATGATTTTAGGCTTGGACTTAGAGGAATCTTTGGACACATGTTGCATATTAAATTGTGTCTTTTTACTATCTTGAGGATGAATGTCAGGCTTTCTCACTAATTATTCAATAATAGATTTAATCCCCTCTCTCAGGGTAACGCTTATTTTCATAGTCTTTCTGTTCACGTTTCTATTTAATTCTTTTAGTACTAGCTACTTACTACCTTGTGAAGATTTGCCTTAAGGCAGTAATTTTTATCCTTCATTTGTCTCAAATAAAGTACTTGATTTTTCCAATTGATAGCTAATAACTGCTCTGATTATTTAACTCATTGATTTTACAGTTCAAAGCAGGATAAGAAAGCCAATGAATATAGGATTCAAATAACACTTTTGCAAATGGTAGACCAGAGGATCTGAAAAAACCATAGGTGAGAAATTTGAATATAGCAATAGTTTATGCAATGTAAAGGGCAGTTTTGAAATCCTTAGTATGAATAAATATTTAAATTTTATCCCTTGTCTCTTAGAATGGAGCTGTTGCTGATGCTGAAGGAAACTGACATGTGGCTCCCATCTCTGTAGGAGCAATATATTTCTAGAGCTCATGTCATTATTACCTGGTGCTCAGCCCCACAGTGACAGCTCCAAGAAAAACTTTCTGATGTCGCAGTGTTCTCTGAAGTCCCTGCAGTGAGCCTTCTTCAGAAAGGTTTTTACCGTGACTGTGTTTCCATACCGCACGTTATCCGGTATGAACGAGAAATTAGAATCCACTGAGTTTTAACCACATGGAAACGTTCTGTAGCCTAGAGGAAGCTTCTTCCTGTGTACAATGTTTATCATTTAATCTTGGTCCACTGAAATCTACCTTGACCCATTAACATGCTCAAAGGCTTCCCTCATGGGGGCAGCTTTGCATTCATAGTAAAACATCTCTGTCCCCATCTTTGCACGTGGTTTGGAAAAATATTATTCTACCTCAAGAGAGTTTTCTGTTTACTACTCTATTCCCTGTGTTAGCACAATGCATGATCCTTATAATATATCGATAAAACTTTTCTTAGCAAATACCCTAGTTAGTTGTAATATTTTGCTCACATATGTAGGAATGAACATATATTATATAATATGTGATATATGAGCACATGCATTATTTACACCTTTGCTCAGCAGCTCCAGCCATGGGATAACATCGATGCATGTCAGAAACAAAGAGAAGGTCAAGGATCCACCAGTTACAATCTTAATCTATGGTGGAAAAAAGAATACATGGCTGGATTTGTGAATTTTACTCTTCCAGTATACTTGTTTCAGATAGTAAGTTAAAAAAAAGACCTAAGGAATATTAAAATGTTTGTCATTTGAATATAGTTCTCAAGTTTATTTATTAAATAGAAACTCATGCAATTTTTAGAGATTTATGGTTAAATACATCTATAGATCTAAACTTACATCTATGATTTATCTATTTACTCTAAGAAACTAACAGGAAGTAGAAGTTACTGGAGAAATAAGACAGCCTAAAAACCGTTAGGAGAAAAAAATGAAGAATGAACAACTTTTTGAAGAACAATATGTCAGAACAGGAACTGCTTTTGATTACTGTTTTCAACTGTTACATAAACTTTGAGTGATAGCACACAATACAAAAGTAAAATGCTTTTCCACCAATATAACTTTTTTATCCATAAGAAGAGGAAGAGAGCAGGTAAAAACAGACGCCAGAAGCTTTATGTCCTGACCATTTTATCAGAGGACTTAGACATGCCAACGATTTGGAGAAAGAACAACCTGGTGTGTGACTGCTAGGTAGCCACGCTACTCTACTGAGCTTCACAAAGCATTGGGGAAAAACTCTGGACATAACAATTGAAATGCATTACAGTACTGCAGGAAATAAAAGGAATCCCTGCATCAATGTCTTTGAGTACTTCAAGTTCTACAGAATTTGTGGGGATGAAGGCTTGTGTTCTTCACACTGAGGGAAAAAAATAATGGATTTGAGCAAACTAAAATGATGAATGTAATAAAAACCAGCAGAATCCCTAAGATAAGTGAAGCATAATCTTACTGTATTCACATTCTAGTGCAATTTTACACTTTGCTTCCATTGTTGCTGTTCAAAATCTTGACTGAAGTTCCTAGGATAGATCATTTATGTGTTTAGGCGCACATGTTTTCTCTAAAAGTGGGAGAACACACACATTTGTTTGCTACATTGCAAAGCGTCAATAATAGTTTTCAGTTTGATCAACATGTATATAAAATTATTTCAAGAAATTTTAAGACCTTAATAAGTTTTACTAATAACATATTAAAATTTAGTTATTTAGCCTTTAAAATTATTTTAATATGAATAATCACAAAATAATTGTATCTTTGAGATATTGCTAAAGTCATGTTTAAAATAATTACATAAAGGAGGGAAAGAGTAATTGAGAGAGAATAAAATGTTCTAAAGTCCTAGCATCATTGAAAATGATTAAATAAGAATTTACATTACACTTTGTTAATCGATGCAGTTTGTGGTAAATCAAGGATACGACAGTGCTGTTTAAAGTAGGATAAAAGATAAAATTAATTTGTTAAATGACAGAATAAACTATTCAAATTTGTTCATGTGTTTGTATAATATATATTAGGTGTTGCAATTATATATCATGCATTTTACATATTTTATTTTATATAATACATTCAAAGGAAACAAATGGATTAACAAAATTGATTATATATATATCAAATATGCATTCAGAGAACATTTACTGTCTCTATACAGTATCAGACACATGGAAATATAATAAAATTGTCAGTATAATTTCAATTAGTGTGCTTTTATGACTCACTTTTTCATATCAAATATCTTTGCAATAGTACATTCTATAACGATCTTGTTCAATTATTTGCATCAGTGTTCTTTTTCTCTTCCCACTAGAATGGGAGGGGTCTTATCTCTGCTTCTCATCACTGTATTCCAAGCATACCTCAATGTATCATATAGAATCAATAGACATGTGCCACATTGCAGAATGAAACTTTAGAAAATATGAAAGGCCTTTGCTCTGACCACTTAACCTGACAATTTAGTAGGTTTATGTTAATGAGTAGGAGTAAAATGGATTATATAGTTTGATCATAGTTTAAGATAGAAATGAATAACTTGGGGACCTACAACATCCTTATCAAGATTAGCATCGTTAAGTCAAACATGGGATATGACTTTGCCCTTTCCAAAAGAGTTTTCAGATAGAAAACATAAAGTCATATTCTGCTAAACCAAGATTTTGTCTTTGGTACCTTATTACAGTTACCCTAGAACAGGGTGGAGGAAACAGAACAATGGTTGGGGATGGAGAAGCAAGAGAGGGGGTTCTATAATTAATGACAATCTCTTTAGTCACCAAGGCTTTTTCTGTTTTACATCTTCATTATGGGGTGTAATGGGGTCTGGACTATGGCAGACATTGCATCAATGTTTATTGAGTTACAGTTAGCAAGGAGACATTTAAAGACACACAGTAATGTGATCAAGATAAATGATTTCCCTGTTTCTCTTAAGTTAATATTGACATTGCAGCTGTATCGTTTTGCTTTATAACTTGACTTTTACGATTCATTAGATATAAGTATACTAAAATACTGTTAAATTTTCAGGGTGAAATGCAAATTATTTGGTGATTGTTATTTTATTGGATGAGTTGTGCCCTTCGTTATTTTAGGTAGTTTCGGAAAATCAGCCCATGATCTTATGTGCTGATTGACCTATGTGCTCATATCCTTTGATATGTTCTTATTATTTTAGAGACAAATATAACCGACTTCAATGCATGCATTTTGTGTCCTTGCTTGCAAGAGAAAGAAAGTCTTTATGTAGTTTTGTGTAAATGCCAAGATAATTAATTACACTGTACCTATAAATTTGAAAGTAAAGGGTTTTCAAGGTAACCAAAATAAACTGCCAAGGGGAGTTGTAAAATTAATGCAATACTACAATAAAATCTATATCACTAAAGCAATGAAGAAATTTATGTGGAAAAAGACAGTTACTTTTAAAATACTGATAAAGAAAGTCAGACATGCATGCTCTACCTATTTGTTATTTCCTTTCTGACGTGGGTAATGTGTTTTGAGCTGTATCGTGTACTTATCACCAACCTTAATGCAGCACTGACCAGGAAAATTGTATTGATCCCTTAAATCCCTGCATTTTCAGGGACTTATATTTTAAAAAGCGAACACGAGGAAGGACCGCTGCCTTTAAATCATGTGAAAGCAAGGCACTGTCTCGCTGTCTTCTTTAGATACATTTGCCTCTTCATCTCCCTTTTACTTGGACTTATCATACCTCTTTTTCCCATGCACCATCATTGAAAATCTCTGAAAATTTCTTATCATTTTTCCTGCATATTTCATATAAAATCTAAATGTTTTCTCTTGGTATTGTTGTGGTTATCTTTTTTGTGTGTATGTCTGGTACTAGGGATTGAACCCAAAGGCATTCTGCATACAAGCTATGCACTCCAGACCTATTTTATTTTTATTGTTTTATTTTGAAAGTGGGTCTCACTAAGTTTTGGATGGCCTCTCTGAGTTGCAGAAGCTGGCTGTGAACACACGATCCTCCTGTCTCAGCCTCCCAAGTATTTGGGATTATGGGCCCGTGCCACCATACCTGACTTGCTCTGGTTATCTTAACAGTGTCAGGATTCCCATTTAGATGGAAACAAGACCCTGTTTTCCTGAAGTCTATTCTCTTTGGAACATTATTTGCTAAGTCCTCTCCATGGAAGCATGGCACATTTTAAAACTTTTGCCTCGGTATCCCCAAGTTTGCACATTCGCATACTTATTTATACTGAGAATTCATTGTTAAGTCACATCACTGTGGAGTCTGTGATTTATTCATAATTTTTGTATTTCCAAGTGTCTTAGAACCCAATCTCTGGCTTGGCCCCAATGACACAGAAAGCAACAGGACATCTTTTCAGAGAATTTGAATTTTTCGGTGCACAAGAAAATATTTTTTGTCAATGTGATAACTGTCTGACTTTTTGTTTTAACCACCTATACATGTCCCATTTCTCAATTACTATTCTCTCTTCTCTTCTCTTCTCTTCTCTTCTCTTCTCTTCTCTTCTCTCTAATATATTCTATTTAGCCTCTACACTTGTGAGCAGCTGGAAACAGAGCAGAATTCAATTCACTCTGTGGAGTGCTTTGAATGTCTCTCTTTGGCTGGATTTTAGAAACGTAATAGAGGGTTTCATGGAGGGAAATGATTTTGGAAATCCAGAACTCATTTGCATTCATATTGTATTTTGTGTCAAGGATTTAGGAAGGTCAAACACTGTCATTGAGATCATATAATAGACAGAGGTCACTTTTCTGTGCAGACAAAAATCCTTGATGATATTTATTCATGAACTGGGACAATCTCAACAGTGAAATAATTCATAGCCCAAAATATCTTTACTGAAAAATTCAGATAGCCATATGGTGGTTGTGCAGTCTTATAGCCTTTAAAATATGCTTTAGTCAATAGATTATGTCAACTAGAGAAAGAAGAGTTCATATTCATATAAGTATAGTATGTTCAATAACCATTTATCTCTTGTGTGCAGTGTTAGAGTGATATAACAGAAAAAGGTAGTATTTTCTTCAGCACAGGTCAAAATATTGTGTGCAAAAAAACAAATACACTAAATTTTGAATCTTACTCAATAAGTTAATCGTTGAAGAAAGGGCAGGACATCTGTTCTTATAGTATCATCCTTATGTTACTTTTACCATGTAGGGAGACTATCCTATATCATAACATTCAAGAATTTATTTCATAATTGTTATTTAAAATTTAGTGCAAATCTAACAATTTTTGTCATACGTTGTTGTTCCTTTTTACTTTCTCTTCTCTTATTAATCTTCAAATTACTGCCTATCTCCACACAGATAAATGTTATTTCACTGGCTCTCCTAATGCATTTAATTTGGCATTCCCAACTTAGTACCTGGATAGGAAATAGTATACAAGACACCATTTAGGAACATTTCAAAATCATAAAAGCTCAGAAAATCAACTTGCACATTAAAATAAAATTTTCTATCATTTTAAAAAGCATGGTCTAACCACCAACTTACCCAAAATAAAAAGATTTGAGATTTCATTCACATCTTACCTACTTTTCAGAAGGGCAGGGACAATAGCTTTTATTTTTTAATTGTAGCAAACCTTCTGAAATATAGTAATTACCTTCTTTTTTATTAAGTAAATGAATGAGACCCATCTTTCTTAATTTTATTATAATTTTTATTTATTTATTTTTTGTGGTATTACAGTTTGAAGTCAGGGGCATTCTATCTCTGAGCTACACCCCCAGCCCTATTTTATTTTGAAACATGTTCTCACTAAGTTGCTGAGGCTGGTAGCAAACCTGCAATCTTCCTGTCTCAGCCTCCAAAGTACTGGGATTACAGGCGTGTGCCACTGTGCCTACCTGAGGCCCACCCTTAGACTTATTTGTATGGAAAAATAAGCCACAGAGAAGTAAAGATGCCAGAGTGGGTGGGTGGGTGGATCTGAGACAGAGAGGTCCATAGAATAAAAGTCATGAATTTACTGACCACCTTATTCAGAAAAAAATCTTACTATCCTTTAACCTGCATCTTCACCTTATTTATATCATTTATCACAATTTAGTCATGTAGTTTGCCCACTTGTCATGGGTCTTTTCCACCAAACTAAGCCTCAGAAGCCACATGTGGACTTCCCTATCTTCCTCAGGACTTAAGCAAATGGTGGTACACCATGCTATTCAACACACATTCTCTGAGGGATAACAAAGTCAGTGGGACGTTGTAACGGTTTGGATTTAGAATGCCCCCGCTAATCCTCAAGGAAACCAGGTAGCAATGTTGGAAGGGGGGATTGGTTATAATCTCAGCAGTGGATACATCCATTATAATGTATTTATCTGGACGGTGGCCTGGGCCAGTAGGGTGTGGCTGGAGAAGGTGTGTCCCTAGGAGTGTAGCCTTGGAGATTATATATGGTACCTGATTCCCTTGCTTGTTTCTGGTTTCCATGATGTGAGAGCAGAGGCTTGCTTTTTCTCTCTCTCTGCTTTCTACCACCATGCTCTAAGATCTGTGGTCCCCAGCCTCACATGGACTGAACCAAAAAAATCTCCAAGGGCACTATGAGCAAATAAATCTTCCTTCCTCTAAGTTATATTTCAGTTCTTTGTATTATAGCAATGAGAATACTGACTATGCTACATAGGTAGACATGATTTTCATGACAGTTTACTATTCCCCTGTTATATATGAAGTTATTCCTCAAAGTTGTGTATACAAATTGATTTAGTAACTCTAATGCTATAAATGTATAAGATACATGTCAAACTGTATGTGTTATGAGGATTTGCAATATTGTTTATGATAAAACTGAAAACTATGGGATCATTTCTACAAGTATTTCTGACATCAATTTTGCATATAAATATAGTGAAATAATAAGTGATATAAATTTGTATTTATTAAAACAAATAGGCATTTAGGAGATACTGTTCAATATAAAACCGTATAAAGTAGTATTTATAAAAATAGAAATGGAGTAAGAAAAATCCAATATTGCTTTATTGCCTTTTTTGATTCATGATTCAAAATTAAAGGAATCTTATTATAAACTTTTAAAATAATTGTTGCAAATGTGTCTGTATATATGAGTTGAAAAATTCAGAAGGCTATACACCAATGTTAGAAACTCTTATCACCAGAAAACAAAATTGTGGTGATCTTGCTTCATTTATCATATTATTCTGTAGTTTGGGGATGTTTTGGTTATATTTTTTTTATTGGATTTGGTGCCAAAAGACTCGTGTCGTTTTATAAGCTTTCTGCATTTGTGTTTTTAAATTATTGGTGCAGCAGAAAACTGATATCTAAGGAGCTAGCATATGGCAGAGTTACACATAAAGGTAAGCAACTATCCTGGAATAGGTGTTAACTGTCATTGCTTGCTGACACGATCTTAGCACATGTGTTCTATGTTTTTGCTCAAAATAAAAACCTAATTGTGCTATTTTCTCTGCTGCCATGTGGTTGAAATAGTTGAAGCTAAAGGGGAAGGGTGGAAGTACACTGTATTGCCATTCATCTCTCTAGGTTCCATAACTCAGCACTTAGGCGAAGCTCTTTAACTGAGCCACTTAGTCAACAAGCTTCTATTGAACATTCATTATGTCAGGGATACAGAGAAGACTATAAACAGATATGACAAGAAAGTCCCTACTTAAAGGAGGTCCACATATTCTATGTGTAAGACAACAATAACATGGTTTAATAGATATTCTAATAGATTGTGGATATTGGTGAAATATACCACAAAATGTATGTGGGGGTACATGTGTGCATATATGTGTGTGCACGTGTGTGTGTGTGTGTGTGTGTGTGTGTGTGTATTGGGAAGTTGTGGAGAAGGGCTTGTCAGAGTTTTGCTAGAGAACATAGCATCAAAAATGGATTCCACAAGGAAGTGATACCAGATTGCTATAGAACAAAACAGAAATAAATCTTTGAAACAAAGGAGAAATATGTCCAAGCCACAGGAGGAAATTGATGCAACGTATAGTAAACATAGACCCAGCCATGTTGAGAATTTCATTATGTTGTGATCTTGTTGCGTGATGGTCAGAGATGAGGCTAGAAATGTGAGCAGAATTGTATTCATGGAGAGCCTCGTGTACCAAGCTAAGGAGTCTGCATTAAAGCCAGGCCCAGGGTATTTTTAAAGGACCATAATGAAGGGTAAAATGAACTCATCTGCTTGTGAGAAAGTTCTAGAAGTGATGCAGGGAAAAAAAAGATTAGCCATGAGGCAAGAAGTATAATTATAGGAAATTGTTTAGTCATTTCAAGATCAAAACCTGCTTTCCAATTTAACCTTTTCCCCTTTCTACAGTCCCCATTTCCCTCTCCCTGGAGTCTCAATGTGCCTAATGAAAGAAACTCTGCTTCCCAAAGAGGGAAGGGGATCGGGGCAAGACACCGTGAGGACTCTCAGTGTAGGCGGTGGAAGTCACATGAATTTGGGTAGTTTAGAGACAGCAATACGTAACTGATCTCACATTGAATAAAATAGAGTATTTGGTTTAAATACATTCTGAACTCTGTTCAATACTCTGATGAGCATTGAATTTGCTGGTAAACATATATCTTCATCACAGGATATTGTTATATAACAAACTAAGGAGAGGGTTGGAGTTACTTTGAGCCATATTTTAGGTCATGATAAGAAAGTATAAAACCATCTTAGGAATATACTTGATCATATACAATGATCATCTGATTCATTCTTATGAAAGATCACAAACTTCTTTTTAAAAACCCATGAATAATCATTGTCAAACATATATATACTCCCCTAAATTATTTCTTAATTGCTATTCTTTGTAAAAAAAAACAATGAGCCTGTCAGAGATTATTACTATCTCCACCTCCACTATGGCTAATACAAGACAAGGATAAAAAATGATCTCTATCCCTAGCAGCATGTTACGTCTTTAATGAAGCAGAATTAATGCCTATAAAATATTTTTAAAAGAATACAACCCAGTATAATTAAGTGCTAAAACCTTTGTGAATCATATCTATGCTGCAGCAGATTCGAAGGAGAGATCCTTACAAATTGAAGTAATCAAGCAAGAATTCATTAGGAAGGAGAGAGATTTCTGGACCTTGAAATGGGAGAAAGTTTTGAAAACACCAATAATTGTCATTAAATGAACAGTTAAGACGTGGAAGTACCTTATGTGGGTTCTGTGGCTGGATCTGTACAAGTGTGATGTGATGTTTTGGTGTGCCCACTTAACATAAGAAGGAGGTGTAGCACAGAAGAGCGAGGGAGCCCAGTTCACATCACTGGTAAGAGCAGAGCTTATGTCAATACACCACTCTTAATCTCATGCTATGAAGTTGGCATTAAAGAAAAGCATGAGCTATAGGGAATGGACAATGTGGGCACGAGCTCACTGGCACTGAGCCACTGGCTTACTCTTTGAACCGCTTTTACAAATGACAAATAAAATGACTGTTCTGAACTGCCCGTACTGTCTCAATATGTAACAGCAGTTTGGTGATGAATGTCCAGCATTTTCTCAATATGCCACTTAACACAATAGTTTGGTAGCTGAGCACGGTGGCACATACCTGTAATACCAGTACTTGGGAGGCTGAGAAAAGAGGATTGCCGGTTCAAGACCAGCCTTAGCAACTTAGCCAGACCCTCGGCAACTTAGTGAGACCCTATTTCAAAATAAAAAAATAAGAAGGACTGGGGGTGAAGCTCCAAAGTAGAGTGCCCCTGGATTCAATTCCTAGTACCAAACAAAACAAACAAAACCTAAATAATAGGTAACATTTGAAAACTTTGTATCTGGAAAATGCCTTTCTAAAATCATTCATTTGCTATAATTTAACATGTTTTATAAAGCAAATATATAAGAATTTTAGTATATATACTATGACAAAAAACATCATAGGTAGAAATATCTAATATCGATATGTATCATATACATAAAATATTACCAATATCGCTAAATATAACTACTTAATCTTTGTAGCATATGTTTTTTAACTTTTATTTTAACAGATTTATTTTGACAGATGATGATACAGGCTACTTTTTAATATAAATATACTTTTGGTACTAGGGATTGAACCTAGGGGTGTTCTACCTCCAAGCTATATCCCCAGCCCTTTTTAAATTTTTTTCTTGCAAAGTTTTTGAGAGTCTGGGTAAATTGCTGAGGCTGGTCATGAACCTGTGATCCTCCTGTTTCAGCCTCCCAAGAACTGGGATTACAAGTAGGCAATTCTTTTGTTACGTGAGGTATCAAGGAAAATTGCCTAACTAAAAAAAATGTCCCTTTAATAAAAGAAAATGCAAGTGCTGTGCGATTACATCCAGGTAGCATGTCTTTTCATACTTATGATCACATTAACTAGTTTCTGATGTGGGATAACTTTGATGTCCAATATTTTCAAATATTATAACGTGCTTTGAGTCTATTTTTAACCATAGAATAACTTGGAAAAAGATAATTGTGATGGCTAAAATTATTTAAGGACACATAATTAGAGTAAAGGAATACTAGAAAACACTAAAATAATAGAGAATCTCTATGAAAAATTTGACGAAAGGTATAAACAGACAATTCATATAAGGAAACCCTAGCCAGAAGATTAGCAAGCACATGCAAGGATACCAAAACTTATTTCTATTTAGAAAAGTGCAAATTAAAGAACAAGGTCATTCTGCTTCATGCTATCACACTGATTTGTAGAGATGGTGCGATAGCATTGAAGAGCAATCTGGGAAATGTAGCTTAATTAACTTTTCACATGTCATGCGACCCAGCAATCCCGCTCCTAGGTGCATGACCCTAGAAGCTCTCACATAAATCCAGGATGAGACATGTAGAAGATGCTCTTTTCAGTGTTGTTTGGAGGGAAGTTGGAGATCCTTTGTAAGGCTGTCCCTGAAGAATGGATAGTCACAAAAGCAAAATGCACATCTTGGAGGAGTAGGCAGTGCCCCAGTGTGATGCTTTGGTGGTACATGTAGAAGCATGGTGGATTGAAAAGAGTACTGAGTGAAAGCAAATGAGAGACAAAACTGCACATGCCTCATGCACCGTAGGAAATCAAACTAGTCTTCAAACATACATTTACAGGAGAATACGAAAATGTATACGAAATTCATTAGAACGGCTGCCTCTGAGGAGCAAGGGATTAGACGCTGAAGACTAAAAAAGGTTTTTTTAAAGATGCCTAATGGGTTTCGTTAATACTTAATATTATTTGCTGTAAGAGACAAATTCTGAATTTCTGTGATTTAACTCTTAAAAGTTCATTCTTTTTTTTTTTTTTGCGGTACCGGGGATTGAACGCAGGGGCATTCTACCTCCACGCTACGCCCCGGGCCCTATTTTTTATACTTTATTTTGAAACCGGGTCTCAAGAAGTTGCGGAGGGCCTCACTAAGGAGAGAGAGAGAGAGACAGACAGAGAGAGAGAGAGAGAGAGAGAGAGCTGAGGCTGGCCACGAACCCGGATCCTCTGGTCTTCGCCTCCCAAAGTACTGGGATTACAAGCGTGCGCCACCACGCCCGGCAAAAGTTCATTCTTGATTCACATAATAGTGCAATGAAAATTTTTATGGGAGCAGCCGGGTATGGGGGTACATGCCTATAATCCTAGTATTTGGGAGGCTGAGACAAGATTTCAAGTTCTCAGCCAGCCTCAACAACTTAGTGAGACTCTCCACAACTTTATGAGACTCTGTTTCAAAATAAAATAGGATGGGGGGTGTAGCTCAGAGGTAGAATGACCCTGGGTCCAATCCCCAGTACCACACAGAAATAAATAAAGAAGGAAGGAAGGAAAGAAGGAAGGAAGGAAGGAAGGAAGGAAGGAAGGAAGGAAGGAAGGGGAAGGGAAAGACAAAGAGAGAGAGAAAGAAAGAAAGAAAGAAAAAAAGGAAGGAAGGAAGGAAGGAAGGAAGGAAGGAAGGAAGGAAGGGAAGGAAAGAAAACAAAGAAAGAAAGAGAGAGAGAGAGAAAGAAAGAAAGAAAGAGGAAGGAAGGAACTAAGGAAGGAAGGAAATACTTTATGAGCATGTGGCCCACATGGTGATTCAATGTTTCCATGCACTTATGATAAATGACTCACAGGATCACTTGTGAATCATTTCCATCCCAATGAGCAAAAAGGAAAGCCAGTGGGTGTCTAATGGGACAAGCATGGAAGGCACGCCCCTAACCATTGCCCCCATTCATTATCTGTGCTCTGTCATGGGTTTGTAGCAACCAAAACAGGGACTTTGGTGTCAGGACATGTATTCAGCAGAAGAGAAATGAGTTCTACGAACGGGATCCAGCACTGCCCATACATGTGGCCTGATGATATATCTCAAATTGAGGTGTTGGGTGAGTGCACCCCTCCCCTCCGTACTGAAGTGCACCTGTCCCTAAAGGAACTTGCAAGCACTCTGAGCTCCACATCCAGCAAAGGCATGAGCCGTGGATCAGAATTACACACACACACACACACACACACACACACACACACACACACTACTAGTCTAGGCCTTATTGCTGGGAAGCCATTACAGATAATATTTGGGAGAGCAATAATCAGTAGAAAAGTATGTTTGTAAAATGGAGAAATATTTACAGTCTGGAATTATTCTTACTATATGGATTAAAAATACCCTATAAAACTTAAATTATGTGCTAGAATAATTGAAGAATTATTATCTGGAGACGAATTCATCTTGGAATGAAATGGTTATCTTTACCTTTTTTTTAGAATCATAATTTGGGAGAATAAAAACATAGATTCTAGAGAAAACCACGGTGTTCTAACAGAGAGGCCCTTAAGTTTGATAATTATGTGAGAGTAAGGTCTGAGCATTCCAACCTCAGTTTCATATAATTAAAAGATAGGCTTATTCTCTCACAAGTATCCGCAAGTGTATTTCTGAACCATAGAGGGCTTATAGGAGTGGGCAGCTGGGACTCAAGGACCGTGCTCAGAAGGGATTTCAAATTTTAACATTGACCGTGTGAGGGGCAAAAGAAGAATATGACTATTGTTTCATTTTTCTGCAAAATATGCTGTATTTTTGGCACATAAAGTAACATTTAGAAATTGAGATATTTCTATAGCTCTCTGGTTCTTGTCATAATGCATACATGATTACAAATACATTTAGTTTTTTTTAACTTCAGGAAACATTACTTTCAAGCATTAGGTGGGAGAGTTGAGAGGCTATCTGGATTTGTTTGCCCATTTCTTCTGATTATGATCCAATGACTGAAGTTGTGTGATTGATTGTGAGTTACAGTGACAAGCACAAGTATGAGAGGTTTCTGTGTCTCATAAAAGTGATTGGTTGAATTCCAAAAATAACATCATATACAGTTGGGTAAACCCCCTTGATACTCAAATTCAGTGTTTAAATATGATATAGCTTTTATGGCTCTAACCTCATTAATTAGCCCTTCATTGACTCCTCACAAGAATTCACAATTGAAGGTGAGAATTAGAACAGGTTTGTAATGAATCGATACCTAAAAACAATTTAGCTGCTATGCCCACAAATATCAGTCCAAATGGAGAGGTGGTGCCCATTTTCCAAACCAGCAGTCATGACTTACTCCTGCATGACCTACTCAGAGGTCTGTTAACTACATTCATCAACTTACACCGTGGGACAGATCTGTTCTGTGGGTGGGGCTACTCATTGCTTTTTGTTTGTTAGCGTAATTTTATGGTGTTCAATGAATTTGGTAATGTACACATTTTCTTTCCTTCTGCCTAGTCCCCTGTGATAAATAAGAGTGATGATTTCAGCACATTGCTATTTTTATTTTTGCCGTTTTTCTCTCTTCTCAAATTCTGCCTCCACTTTCCCATGTTAGGTGACCCTGGGGAACATTTAATGAATTTTATATCTATGGTCCAGACTGCATCTGCAGAGGGCAGAGGACAGAAGTCACTGTGTATCTGCCGCTACATCTGGCATGGTGAGTTCCCGTTTGCCACATAGCCCACCTGTTTCACTGTTTCTTTTAAGGTACCCATGTCTGAAATAGAAGCTCATAGGAACAAGTCATATAAATACATAAAACATTTTGCCAGTTGAGTGCACATTCGAATACATATTATAATAAAAGCTGTTCATTGATGGTGTTTGTAGAGTTCCTGTACATCCTGAAAGATTGCTAAAATTAACAAGTTTAATTACCTGAAAATTTTATGTAAATTAACATGATCAGCTACATTTCAGGGAGAAGCACAGGTATTGGCTTTTTTTTTTCTGCACTAGAGACTGAACCAAGGGATATTCTACCTCTGAGCTATACCCCCCAGCCGTTTTTACTTTTTGTTTTGAAAGAGGATCTTGCTAAGTTGCTGAGGGTCTAAGTTACTGAGGCTGGCCTTGAACCTACAATCCTCCTGCCTCAGCTTCCCAAGTGCTGGGATTACAAGTGTGTGCCACCACACCCTGCTTGGATTGGCTATTTTACACAATGAATAATAATTTTGCTGATGGTCTTCATTTGTAAGGTATTGTTGGGATGTCTTTCTGTGGCGTGGCGCCTGCCCTGTGTTCCATGGTGCACTGCAAAACATTTATATTTTAATTACATTTTAATATTATTGCATATTATTATCATGTGCATTACATTATTTTAATGCATATAAATTTTAAGCATTTCATCAAGCAATAATTTTGCAGATATTTTTAAGCCAAGATTCTCATAAGCAGCTCGAATAACGTTTATTTTCGGCAACATGAATAGTAAATGTGTTGCTTAACTATGCCAATGAATGCATTTTTAAATTTCAGAAACTGAAAGATTTCCACCATATCTAATAAAATTATAGATAGTGCAGGATATATAAATTATTAATGTAGGCTTGTTTATTAAATAACTTCAGGACCAAGAACATACCATAGCTAGAATATTTCCTGGGAGATGTTTGAATGATGCTAACATCATTACAATGATGTTACAGTAACAGCACTTACTCCATTCATAGGAAGATACTCTTTGATGGGCCCATAGGGAAGCACAAACCAGCTGAGATATACATTACCATTTAAGAAGATGCTGACGTGCTAAGGGAACTATGTAAAATAGTAAACCAAGTTAAATGCATGGCACTAAATTACCCAAATTCCTTTTCTCCAATTCAAAGAGATCTGAATTGACTACACAGTTGCCATGTACCTGGCTTCCATAGAGAAGTGTGCCTATTTGAGTATTCAACAGAACTCATGTCTCTAGGTTGGACACTTTATCTGTGACATCCAACTCATGATTAAGACCAGCTTGCGAATGTTCACATTTTCCAGTTATATTTCTTCATTTCAACAGCTGAGAGCTATCCTTAAAGAGCAAGCTTACATCATCATTCCTTCTGTAAGACAGAGTGTGTGTGATGACTGCAAACCTGCAATTATGAGGACACTCTGATAAGGCTGAGTTGTATTACCTCAGCAATCTGAGCAACTGGTTTTAAATCCATGTGAGGGGCACACTGAAAATACTTTTACCATTAGTAAGACGTACTTAGCAGGTTTGATAAAGGTCTTCATATGTATTTTCCTGAGCATGCTGTCAGCTGCAACAGTACAATGTTTTTTCATCATTTTTCAGACATTACTAAATCCTCTTACATTTCAAATGAACAAAACTTAGACATCACTTCATACAGCTTCTCCAAATGGAGAAAAAAGTGGCATAAAGTACACTTACATCATTTTGTTTAGAAACCAGTTCTCAACATCTAATCCTTTTAGTAGGTGATAAATATATTTTCCTCTTTCGACCACATGCAAATGTAAATTAAGACTCCAGCAGCTCATTCACATTCAGACAAAAGGAATCATTCTTTATGCATAAACCTGTTTCATCTACAACAAAGTGGGGTCAGACAAGTTTTCTTTTATATATACTTTAGCTATTGCTTCTTTCCCCTTAGCCCATGCCCGCCTGTGATTGTATTGCAGCAGGAGACAGTGTAAATACTCTACAATGTCAACACAATGATGAAGCCCGTTTACTAGGGGTAGCAAAGCAAAGAGACAGAAGGAACCTGAGGCAGCAAAGATACTGAGGAGACACTTTGTCACCCCTCAAAAATCCATCCTTACACTTGCTACCTGAGGAAGCTAAAGTTTAAGCTCAAAAGGTCAAGCTTCTTGTTACATGCAGCTAAATACACTCAAATGTTTCAGGGAGTAAGCAGTTACCATGGATACTCATGTCTTTGTGTTCAAACAGGACATTTCAGAGATTAGTTACTGCTTGAGAATATTCCCATTTTTACTGAAACAAAAACGGACAGTTTATTATCTACAGACTCATGACAAAGAATTCTAATGTAATTGTTTCAGACAAGAGAATAGGATCCAGGTGAAGGACAGATCTGCAAATAGAAATAGTGAGCAAAGATGCTGATAAATAAGTAAATTAAAATGTCAGAAATATTGAAGTAGAGAATAACAATACCATCTAATAACTGCATTTTAAAAAACACATGTTGGAAGTGGGTGTTGAATACTGTAATTTTCTACCTTAACAATGTACTGGCTGGCATTGGATCAAACAATAAATCCGATTTCATATTGTCCTTCTTTTGAATAAATGGATTTGCTAAGTTGGTCTCTGAATGCTCAGAATAAAATTCCACCCAGATTCTATCTGTGCAAACACCATCAGTTGACTTGGACTTGGTAGGTTCTAGCCTGCCTTTGATGGCACCATAGAGAAACAACTTGAAGATGTGTGGTCCATTAAATGTCCCAGTATGGTTGGAGGACCTTTGACAGACATTCTATCTCCATCCCTACGGTATTAAGAACCACTCCCAGGGATGGGCCACTGTTCTAAGTTGTCTACATGCATTGACTTCCTGGACGTGATTTCAATCTTTACCTTATTAGAAATGCCAGTGAAATATTTTGAAATAGTATATAAATTTAGACTTCTCAGAAAAAATAAACTATATGAGAATATTTTATATGAGGCTTGGGTATGGTTTTTATTACAATCCATCACTAGATCATGTATTGCCTTATTGAGAAAGGTACTAGGAAATACAATAGATGATTTACAATTGTAATGTCTTTAATTGCTGCTTCATTGGGCTCAAACCTGATAACAGTTACATACTTGATATAATAGAAATTATTACTTATGCTATTAATAAAATTGATAATTTATTTAATTCTTTTCAAATTCAAATTCAATTTTAACTGATACCTAAAACATAAAAACTGTACCTATTTATGGGGTACCATATGGTATTTTGATACCTGTGTACATTATGTAATGTGTAAATCAGGTTAAATACATCTAGCTCTTCAAACTTTTATATTTTTGTCATAGTAAAATCATTCAAAATCCTTATTTTTAGTATTTTGAAATATGCACTACATAATTGCAATCTACATTCACCTACTGTGCCAGAGCTCAACAGAACTTCTTACTCGTACCTAGCTGTAATTTTGTTATCCTGTCTCCATCCCTCTGTTATCGTACTCTCCCCAGACTCTGGTAAACACCACACTACTCTCAACTTGTATGGGCCCCATGAGATCAACTATTTTTTTGGTACAAGAATTGAACCCAGGGACATTTTACCTCCAAGCTAGTATACCCCAATCCTTTAAAAATTTTATTTTTTCATTTTTGAAAAGAGTCTCACTAAGTTGTTGTGAGTCTAGCTAAGTAGCCAAGCCTGGTCTCAAACCTGGTGTGCTCCTGTCTCAGCCTTCCAAGTACTGGTTCCAGTCCTGGGCCACCACACCTGGCTGGTATTAACTTTCTTATATTGCCCATATGAGTGTGAACATGTGGCACTTGTCTTTCTGTAACTAACTTATTTCACTTAACTGGATGTCTTAAAAGTTAAGTTCTGTAGCACAAAATTCCAAACATGTAAAAAATTCAATCTGATTATATCGGATTCCACTGATCCTCTCTTTTTAACTTATAATTACATTTCCTTCCTCCCCCAAAACAGGACCCTTAACACCACCACCATCATACTGTTATGGAGCAAAAAGTCCATTTTTCTATATATGGATAAGTAGTTGACAGACATGTTTTTATTTTTATTTAAGAACATATTAACTTGAAGTTAACTTCTAAAGTAATTTTATGAGTTTAATCATTTGTTATTATAAAAACTGGTCGTTTATTTTATCTGATAACTGAATAATTTATGGTTAATTTTATACAACAAGTCAGCTTATTTAAAGACTAAGGAGAAGCTGGGCATGGTGGCTCACGCTTGTAATCCCAGTACTTGGGAGGCTGAAACAGGAGCATCACAGGTTCGCGGCCAGCCTGAGCTACTTAGTGAGGCCCTCCGCAACTTAGTGAGACCCTGTTTCAAACTAAAGAATAAAAAATAGGGCTGGGAGTGTATCCCAGAGGTAGAATGTTCCTGGGTTCAGTCCCTAGTGCTGCAAAAAAAAAAAATAAAATAAAGATTAAGGAGTAGTGCTGCTTATAAAAAGTCAAATAAAAATACACAGAATTGTACTGGATTTATCAGGAAATTATATTACTTCAATGCATTTCATCAAGCTTCTAAATATAACTTCAATAGCTATTTGTTAATTGTCACCTTGACTTTTTTTTGGTCCTTAATTGCACACTGGAGCAAACTTGAAATCTCTTTTGATTTTAAGTTCTTATATTTTAAAAGGTATGTGAACTCTAAGATTTCATCTAACCCCAATTAGAATGGCGATCATTAAGAAATCAAACAACAAATGTTGGTGAGGATGTGGGAAAATAGGGACTCTTCTACACTGTTGGTGGGATTGCAAACTAGTTCAACCACTATGGAGATCAGTGTGGAGATTCCTCAGAAAACTGGGAATGGACCCACCATATGAC